>SNQJ01S0145249.1:0-22821 GCA_010110895.2 Picea sitchensis
ACTGGTCTTCAATCTGGTATGAGGGGTACCTTCATTTCTCCAAGTTCTCCTACTACCCATTTCATATATGAAAATGTGGTTGGGAATAAGTCACTATACTCACGTGGTAATTCAATTATCTTTTCCATTGTCTCACTGTCCCAGTAATATCCAATGTTGGCTATCTTGGGATTCTCTTAAGTCCCAATATTGACCTTTTTAATCTTCATATGTGCAGTAAATTATTTTGATTGTAAATGAGTTCATTCTAACCTTCTAACCTTCTTTCTCCTTCCCCTTCTAATATATGTATGTCACATGAGTTGTATTCTACTTCTTCATCCTCTGCAACCTGATAACAACAAACTAATTGTTCAAGTATTTATTTTCTATAATATTTGTCGAATGTCACTGTATCTACCCGATATTCTTTGAATATATTCCTTTTGATCCTTTGTAATTCTATATCCACCCATGAATTCTCACTTTAAAATGCAAAGGTCCTAATAAAGTTATGTTGTATTATGCCCCAAATAACAGTTTCTATGCCTAGTTCCTGCTCTGTGTACCAATTACTTGGTATCCCTTCTAATGTGTGAATAAAGTAATGAATATGTTCCCATGGTGGTACCAATCTCCAATTAATGACACAATAATTTATATGATGTATTGGGTTCCCTTTTCCATCATACTTCTGTAAGGGTTTATCCTGCTCATTCCTACCAAATCTTATGTGCATCAGTCACTTACATTGATACTAGTCCTAAATTACCTCCTTATGTGCACCCCACCATTGTGCAAGTGTGTCCCTCAATGCTATATCCAACACTAATAATCTCCGACTGTCCAAAACCTTTGATTCAAACTATGTCAGGATTTTTTCTAAATTATCCTCTTCAGTAAATATGGGAAATTGTCTTACTTCTATCCCAACCCATCTTACTGTGCATGTAACTCCGGTGCACCTCCTAGTAGAGACTTCATGCAATATTCGATGCCAGTTTTCTACTCCAGTGTTCGAATATGACATGTCAGAATTGATACTCCACCAACTGAGTACTCCATATACAGTTGGATTCACATAATCTTCCTCTCACACAATAGTTCTATACAACTGGTTCACATCATCCTCTAGAACACTGTCAGGCACAGTTTCTACATATCTGTCACAATATTAGGGATCTAAAGGTTATACAACCCTAAAGTTACCAACTTCAAATATCATCTTTATAGTCTTTAAATCAATTATGGCTTGATTATCAAAATCCCAATCAATTCTTAATAGTGCTGGAAATGGTATAGACTCATCCACCATATCCATTACTTCAAAATATGTTGTGGTTCGCACACCATCTAAATCCACTATTTTATTCTTCAATCTACCTATGGGGATCACTCTCTTCTGGTTTGATAGCTTCAATTGGATATTGGAATAGCCTAGTGTAGGTTCCCTCATTGCTTCCCAAGTATTGTTTGGCAAGATGTTGACATCTGATCCTAAGTTTAGGATAACATTTCCCATATTAAAGTCTCCTATATTTGCATTCAATCTGAAATATATACTAGTTCTTTTCTTTATATTGACCTTATTGATCTTGTTTGGTTATGTTCCTATCCCTTCTTCTATGCTATATTTATCAAGCATATTTTTAAACAAATACGTGGCATTCTTATCATTAATTAATTTAAAGCAAGACATCAGGAAATTATTTAAGTTACTTACTTTCTCTATTTGTTCTCTTTTGTAAGTATGATCCAAATATTGAGGCATATAAAAAATAGGAGTATCATACCTCGGTGTAGAGTTTGATGTGGAGGATTCATTCTCCTTCAGAAATTCCTTATTTGATTCCTTGAAAGTTTTCTTCTCATTATTTGCATCAAACTGTTGATGCGGCTGAGTGTTATTATGAATCCAACACCGAGATCCCTTCTTCTAATCCTGTGCATCTACTCCTATCTTAACTTCTCCTCTAGTCACTATATTGATGTTTCTTCTAGGATTCCTTATTTCTGTAGAAATCCACTGAACATTTTGGTTATTTAGATTCCTCTTCTCTTGGATCTTTGTCATTAACTTTAACCACTCTTCTGTCACGTGATCTATTGCATGACAGTACATACATGTTGCTTTTGGTTGGGGAAAATCTCTGGCATAGTGTCCTTGTTATTGAAAATTTTGGCAGATAATAGGCCCTCTGCATCTGCCCATTCCTCCTCTTACTCTACCTCTGAATCCTCCTATGTTCCCGTGTGGATCCATGTTATGTTGATGATATTGTGGTGACTGATTATACTACGGGATTTTCTGAAAATGTAAAACTGCTTGAAATTCTTGCACATTGCCAAACTGTGGCGCAATATGTCCTGCCATCAACTCAACCTACATCATGTATGCATATGAGGTTCTTTCCTTCATTAACTCCAGAGTTCTACAATTTTTGTCTTCATTTCCTACTGACTTACAAAAGTTACAAAAAGTACTCTTCGATTATTTCTTGTATTTTAGCATTATAGGGAAGTGATAAGGATCATGCCCATTTGTCTTGCATATTTCACACCAAGGCCCTCTTGTAGGAAATGGATTTGGCATCCCTACGCCTAGGTATTGTGTAAATTTTGGACACTCGTTCTTGTGGTGTCCTTCTGATCTGCACAAGGTACAACACACTACTTCTATTTTCTCCCTACTTTTGTTTTGGTTCAATTGTACTGTCAACTTATTCAGGTCTTCCTTCAACTCCTCTATAGATGGATCTATATTCTTATATTGATTCTCTTATAACTGCATCGCTTCTTGCAGTTCATATGCTTGTTTTTGAAATTTGTGTTGTCTCAATGGATATTTAAAGAGTGGTAATAGAAAATTTATAAATAATTTTATGTGTTGCATGTCAGAAATGTGATACTTCATTTTACCTTTCAATGGATTGAACTTATGATCAATGTCTCATATGGATTCTCCTAGTTTTTGTCTAACCTCAATAATCTCATTCATAAATTGATCCTCTGATTTCGGCCTTTGAAACTGAGTGATTAGTGCCTGCTTGATATCTACTACTATTCCTGACGCACCCTATGGATTGTTTACTATAAGGTTAATGTACTAATCCAACACACAGTTTCTGAATGTTATGGATAACTGCGCTACTTTTGTTTCCTCATCAATGATTCTTTTTTCTTCCCATATTCACTCACACATGAATAGGTGCTTCTTTGGGTCTTTTTTTCCATCCCCATGAAACTCTAGTAATATTATCATTGGATCTACGCCTGCCATTGTTGAATGTGTTGCAACTACTCCACGTGGTACTATTATCTATGTACTATTGTTCGGACTTGAACTCCCACTGGTGTTACTACTGGTACTTATACTTGTACCACTACCTGTATTGTTGTTGGTACTTCCACTTGTACCCTCACTTCTATTATGATCTCCTAAATTCCTCTAATCATCAATCACTTGTTCTCTAAACAACTCTTTCTTTGTTGATGTGTTAATCATACATGGGGTTGTAGGTTCTACACTAATTCAGATCTGGATAGGGGTATCTACTTCTTCATTATATCGTCTAGTATTTCTTTCATATGTGGAACACAATATTTGTTCAATGTGCTCCACATCAAGAAGATCCTCTACAACTTCCTCATCACTTTCCATGCCTTCCCTATCGACTACTACCCTTTTCTTCCTATTAATCTTATATTGGTAGGGTCTGCCACTATGCGTCATTCCTTCCTTCTACATAATTTCCTATATCTCCTCTTGATCTATCATAATGGGATATTTCTCTTTACTTCTATCTTCTCTATCCATTTCCCCCTCCATCTCAAACCTTTCTTAGTGTTTCCACTAACTCCCCCATGCACGTAGGGTAGTTTATCTTTCTGATTCCATGGTTAATACCCCTTTATCATGCAATAGTCTCTTGATCGAAGTGTAAAACGATATGATGTACCTTCCCCTTGGACCCTTAAGAAAATCCTTCTCTTCTATACTGTAAGAATTCAATGTATCTACTGTGAACTCAGTGATATACCCCACTACAATGTTGTCTAGCCAAAAATCTACTACGGGCATGAATTTTTTATTCACCCTTTTCAACCGCGCGATACTTTCTTCTGTCCACTCAAATTATCTAACTCTATTCATCAGATGGGTATATTTCAACCGTGTTATCCACTCCTGCAATAGCGTGGTAAAATCACTAAAGAAACTCTCATGTATTTCGTTGAATATGTACCTTTCTAGGTATTGTCTTAGCTTAGACCTAGAGCTTCTATTATCTTTATGGGAAAACTCTAGTTCCTAAATTGTCAACCATATTTCAATGTCCTCTTTCGTGGGGTTCCAGCCTAAAAACATCCCCTTTCTTAAACCCTCACACTATACTGCGTGATGCATCCCTCTCGATCTAATATTATGAGTTCTAACTAGAAACAAAACCATTGTTGGTTTGATCTCTTGCGATGACCTGGGTTGTGACTATAATATTACCAACATAACCATATACCATCGGCCCTTCTAGATACCCGAAGGAAACACAACGTACATAGTGCACTGCATAGTCTCACCTGAGATAGCTTCTATGGGTGGCTATAGGACTCAAATGTCTGAAACCATGGGATGGGATGTGTTTCTCTCTCAAAGGCATTAGGTCCACTCAATTGCTAACCCTCTAATGCCCATATATCATGCTAAATCTAACACTTACCAATAACACAATATATGACCAACAAACTTCATTAACCATTATAACTGCATGTATTCCATCATAAAAAATCATCTACTGTACCATAATCTTAAGATCTAAACACTAGCTATGACATTCATTTACTTAATGCTATTTTGTATATTCCACTAGTTTATTCTCAGTGCATGGTGCTATTTAGTTTATCATTTAACATGTTCATCATAAACTTACCAGAATAACTATAATCAGAAAAATTGAATACATTCGCACAAAATAAAAATATATTGTGGTTCAGCCCCCCTGGGGCTATGCCCACAAATATTTTTTGCATGGGTTCTTTATTCATATTTTGTGCAAAATCCAGTGATGTGCACTACACAATCCTTCTACCATTACATTTTATCTCCACAAATCAAAATATTTCTCACAACTATGATAACTTCTCATCACTCTACTATCTGACTGTCTAAAGCAGCTAACTCACTAAATTTCCAACAACAACCTTCTCAATCCTAATACATTATTCTTATACAAAAATTGGGACAAATCCCTTACAAAAACCCTAAACCTAAGTGGATTAGGTTTGTCCTCTTTCTCCTTGACTTAATCATGCCTGGTCCTTAATCCAACTGTTGCTCCAAGTCAATGTTTTTCCACTTTCCAATTGGTTCATAACAATTTTTCCACTTTGTAACTTCTTTTCCTGGTGCTTCTTTTTGTTTGTTTTTGGCGCACTCCCCTATTTTCCGGTGCTACTTCGATTCCTTAAAAAATTCTTTGATTCTCGCCAAAGTTGGCCTGTGCCAAAAAAAATCTTATTCCTAAAGGATTGGTTCCCTTGGAGAGACTATTTGATAACAATGATGTTGTTGTGCAAGTGAGTGGTTCTAATGAAAATGCAGATATGGCATAATGTAATCTAGGCACTGAAGAGGAACCCAAATATGTTAAATTGTCCAGTAGTTTGTTAGAAAATGGAAGGGATGAATATATCAAACTGTTGAAATAATTTCTTGATGTTTTTGCATGGAAGTATGAAGACTTGGAAACTAATTATACTAGCATCATTGAGCATAGAATATCTTTTAAATATGACACAAAACCTTTCAGATAGAAACTTAGGTAGATCAACCCTACGTTATTGCCTATTATGGAGAAAGAGGTAAAAAAAATGTTTGATTCCCAAATCATTATACCACTGCGCTATTCTGATTGGATAGATAATTTGGTCCCTGTCAGAAAGAATAATGGTGAGATCAAGATTTGTGTTGACTTCAAAAAATTAAACATGTGTTGTATAAAAGAAAACTATCCCTTACCAAAAATGGAGCATATCTTGCAAAGGGTAATAGGCTCAGTAAGGATTTCAATGATTCATGGGTTTTCAGGCTACAATCATATTCATGTGTTACTAGAGGAAAAAGAAAAGAAAACATTTACTACTCCTTGGGGTACATTCATGTATGCCAAGATGCCCTTTGGTATCATGAATTCATGGGAAACTTTCCAACGTGCAATGGACATTGCATTTATTGGAGATAAATACAAGTTTGTGGTTATTTACTTGGATGATATCACCGTGTTTTCCCAGTTTGATCAAGAGCATTTCCAGAATTTAGAACAGGTATTTATGAAGTGCAAAAAGTATGGGTTGTCCCTTAATCCCAAGAAGTGTCCTTTTTCCATGAAGGAAGGTA
The DNA here is from genome assembly GCA_010110895.2 of Picea sitchensis. Taxonomy (NCBI): domain Eukaryota; kingdom Viridiplantae; phylum Streptophyta; class Pinopsida; order Pinales; family Pinaceae; genus Picea; species Picea sitchensis. The sequence continues at coordinate 6,371 of SNQJ01S0145249.1, forward strand.
ATTTTTTAGGACATATTGTCTCAGTTGAAGGAGTAAAAATTGGTCCAAATAGAGTAGATTCTATCAAAACTATTTCTCTCCCAAGGTCCAAGAAATAAATTTAGTCCTTCTTAGGTAAGATAAATTTTTTGAGGATATTTATATCTAACTTTTCTGAGTTAGTGAAATTCATCACTTCCATGTTGAGAAAAGGGAATGAAGTAAAATGGACACCAGAAGCTAGGAGTTATTTTGAGAAAATAAAACAATTACTGGATGCTGCTCCTGTTTTAATCAGTCCTGACTACTCAAAGTAATTTTTTATTTTCTCCTTTCCCTCAAATGATACATTATCTATTGTCCTTCTTCAGAAGAATTCATATGGAATGGAACATCCTATTTCTTTTTCCAGTAGAGCCTTGAGAGATGCTAAATTCAGATATGAAATCATGGAGAAACAAACTTATGTTGAGTCAAATCTCTAAAATCTTTGAGGGTATATGTTCTTCAGTCAAAAAATATTTCTCAAGTCCCTTCAATCTCTGTGAAAGAAATTATGATTTAGCCTAATATAAATGGGAAAAGAAGTAAGTGGATTGCCAATATTTTGGAGTTTGATCTTGAGGTGAAACCCACCCAGTTAATGAAGGGTCAAGGTTTATCTAGATTTTTGGCTGAATCAAATTGTAAGGAACTGGAAGTGAATTTCATGTGTAATAACTGTATAAATAAACAATATGAGATTCCTAATAGCAGTCTGTAAATCAGTTTAAAATTGGCAGAATGCACTTGGTATAAGGACCTCATCCATTTCTTGCAAAATTTACAACCTCCCACTGGACTTGAGAAGACTAAAGTGAGGACTTTGAAGCTAAAATCAATCATATATTGCATTGTTTATCATATTATACATTGGAAATATCATGTAGGGGTTCTTTTAATATGTTTGGATGCAGAAGAGGAAAAAAAAACTATGACTGAATTTCATGAGATTCTATGTGGAGGTCATCACTTTTGGAGGACTACAACATACAAGATACTTAGAGATGGGTAATTTTTCCCTAGTTTATTCACTGATGTGTGTGAAAAGATCATAACTTGTGACAAATTTTAGAAATTATCAAGCAAACAACTCAAATATTTTCCTTTGAAACCCATAGTGGTATCTGGCACTTTCCAGCAGTGGGGGTTAGACTTTATTGGAGAAATCCATCCATCCTTAAGTGGCCAACATCGTTGGGTTATGACTACTACTGATTACTTCACCAAGTGGATAGAAGCCATTCCCACCAGAAATGCAACACACAAAGTAGTTATTGGTTTCCTGGAAGATATTTTATCAAGGTTTGGTTGTCCTAATACAATTGTTACTGATAATGTTGTATCTTTTAAAGTTGAACCTCTTGTGAAGTTTTGTGAAAAATTTGGTATTCAACTTATCCACTCTACTCCATATTACCCTCAGGGTAATGGATTATAATAATCCTCCAAAAAAATCTTAGTGAAGATCATCAGAAAAATGTTGGAAGATAATAAGAAGTCATGGGATTCAAAGTTGAAGTTTTCCCTATGGGAAGACAAAGTAACCACCAAAAGGTAAATTGACACCACACCATTTCAACTGGTTTATGGAACTAAAGTTGTTTTCCCTTCTCAGTTGGCCTTACCTTTGGAAAATTTCCTTCAATATCAAGAAGGGGAAAAATATGATATGACTAGGACGATGCATCAAATTGTAGAAGTATAACAAACCAGGGAGAAACTTTTTGATAAAGCACATAGTCATCAACAAAAAATAAAAGAAATTTTTAACAAGAAAGTGAAGAAGGAGGATTTTTATCTTGGATACCTGGTACTTAAGTGGGATGCTCAAAGGTAATCTAAGAGAAAACATGGTAAATTTTAAGCCCTTTGGGTTGGTTCTTTTAAAATTTATTATTTTTAGCAAAATAATACTTTTAAGTTGCAGAATTTGGAAGATGATGAAATTCCTGGTGGCCCAGTAAATGGGCATTTTTCTAAAGAAATAATATTTCTAAATCTTGGGTGGCTTCATCTCATTGTAAATACCAATATTTTAGTTAGTTCCATTTTCTTTTAATAATGACTCCTTTCCCAATCGATAAGTCACTGGAACTTCATATTCTTGGAGCCTCACAGAGAAGTCTCCATCCCCTGTGGATCTAGATGTTAGCACATAGGATGTGTAGGGGTCAATTTTTTTTGGATTTGTCTTGTTTTGAATCATAGGGTTTTTTGTAATCTTATGCTTTGGGTTTTATCTCATTTCATAACTCAAATTTTGATTTTTCCATAAGCATAGTCTTGTTTTTAGTCTTGGTTTAGAGCCTTGGTGTCATGCTATCATTTATCATCATCAAGGAAATAAGGGTTAAATGGGTCTCAAACCTGGTCTTAAAATCATCATCATCATATGTCCTGTATCAAGGGTTTGTATATGTCATTTTCCAATTGTTTATAGGTCAAGTCGGATGTCATATTTTCTTGTTACCAACTCACATAAAAGTTCGCAACGTACCAAGAAGTACTTTATATAATAATCTCTCATCATTGCACTTTGGAAACATGTCAAGGAGACCTCATCATTTTTAGTGCATTCAATTCATTATGATTTTCAATATTTTGTCATGGAATAACTCTAACAGTTCCCATGAAGCATGCTACTAGAGTTTGAAAACTGGCGTAGTAGATTGAAGAGAATTGGATGCTTCCATTTAAGTCCAACTCGAGTTCACAAAGCACCAGCCTAAATTCAAACATACCAAGTACCCCTTTGAAAATTGCATGTTGCTTAATGGTTGATTGAGAATGTAAAGATGTGTATTGTTAGCGCTACAGACTGTTAAATATTCATGTGCCGCTAACTCTCTCCACCATTAAAACCCACAGTTCTGGTGTTCTAAGCCCTGGTCATTGTTCAATATTGTTATCTCATAGGGTCATCCTACAATTTACTCTTGCAAAAATAATATTACCCACTTCCCATTATGCGCTGCAAAATGTCCATTATAACCCTATGCTGCAAATTGTGCATTGCAGACTAGCACTAAGAACGCTCTGTCTTTTGATTGACCAAACCCTTGTCAAAATTGAAATCTGTCTAAGGCCCATGTTTTAACCAATCATTATATGTTCCCTGTCAGACATGAAAATTATTTCTAGTCCTTCATAAAACCTAGTTCAATTGCACTGCATACCGGCGTTGTGAACTGGTGTTGGTGTTGCAAACCCTCTGTTTACACATAGTTGTCTCTTTTTGCATATCTATAGTTTCACTCAGATTGAATTGTTGCCCCTCTCATTATTCCCTACTTGCAATTTTCTCAAGTTCATACTATTGTTGTGTATAACTTTTCAGATAGGTGAACCCTAAGTATTTTATCTCTGTAATCAAACCCTAAAAAATCCATGTTTTATTCTATATTTCACATAGCAATTGTCATAAGAGGCTACATGAGGGTTTTAAGAAAACAATTATGGAATGTCAACAAAGAAATAAAATACACAAGGGGGGAGAGATTGTTAGAACTGAACCATATGACATGCAACTCATCAACTCTGAACCATTTTTCAAGGAAGCCTTCTAGAGGGTGGGTTGCCTTAATTTTTGTCAAAAAATGCAAAGAGGGAATCCTGAAGTGGCCAAGCAATTTTCACTTAATTTTAGTGGAGCAAAGACTAATGTGGATATGCTAGAGTTTGAAGTCTCTAAGCATTCTATTATTGTAGCTACAAAGATACCTGACTATGGTGAGAAGTGGTTTAAAGCCATGTTTTTGAACTCTTCTTTCTCCAAGAAATTATTTAAACCTTAATATCAAGGAGATAACCTATCCAAAGGAGTGCCCAGAAGTCACATGATGGAATATTTTGACAAGATGCTCAAGGTCATCCAAAGGCACGCCACATGTGAAGGATGTTTCAATATGGTATATCAATACCATATCATATTACTACTACTTTTCACTGAGAAATAATCCATGAACCTCCCATTTTACCTTTTCAAAAGTAATGGAAAGATGTCATATAGAGTCCAGGATAAGTACAAGCAGGTGGACACCAGTGTTTTTCACTCTGGTTTAATCAAGATGTTAGTGATGGAAGAGTTGAAGAAGACTAACACTGACTGGGAAAATTTCCTAGTTGCATCAGATTTTCAGTTATAAATTCCTCCTACACCACAGTCCAAAAGACAAAATCCTACCCCTGCTGAGAAAGAAGAGGAGGATGACTAGAAGTGATAAATATCTTCAAGCTACTGATAAAGCATAAGAAGGTGGTCCCTCAAAACCTCATGACAAACAAGTTTCACCTATGGTAGAACCTACACCTATGGAAATACCATCAAGCAAAACAGGGAAGTTGAAAGGAAAAAAACTTGTTTTCTCCCCACTAGTTGTTGCAGAAACAATCAAATATAGAATACCTTTTACTAGAACAACAACTAAACAACATGTTCCTATATAGAATGGTACAAAAAATAATTTAGCTCAGCAAAAGGAAAAATTTCAGATTTCCAAGAATCCCATGGAGGTTATTTATATCAACACTCATCCTCGTGAAAGTATCCCCACTTTCAAAAGATCCAGGAGGCATCTTAAGCATGCAAAAACTGAAATTGACAAGTTGAAAAAGAAAGATTTGGATTCCTGAATCAAGATAAAGGAGATGTTATATCTATATGAGGAGACATTGATAAATCTAGGTTCATGGATAAGAGGTATTTTTCCCTTCACAGGAAAATCAAGAATGTATATAGGCAGAAGAGAGCCTCCCAAGCTAAAATCAGAAAATTAAAAGCAGAGTTACAAGCTTTCAACGAAGAAGTGGAAAAAAGAAATTTATATATGTTGGCTAAGGTGGATAATAGAAGGAGCACCGGAACCAAAAGATGAATACAAGATTATCTTCCACATCAACATCATTTTTGTCATGTTTTTTGCATGGAGTTACAACACTAAGTGATGATTTTGGATTTTGACCTAAATTTAGCATCTTTTTATGTTTTCTCCAAGGTTACTTCAGGGTGTAATGACATTTTAGCATTTATGGAAGGTTTATCCTACTTCTGGTACAATTTTTAAAGGTCAAAAATGTTTTCGCAAGAAAACATGCTTCTATAGGAAACTTCACAACACCTGGACTCACTCGCATTGTGAACTGGGTGTTTTAGGACAGTTTGCAGTGCTATGTTGCGAACTCAGATTACGAAGATTATGAAGGCGAGAGGGATTGTCGGGTGGAAATTTGAACTCATACCAACATTCAGAGGTTCAGTTTCACATTAGAAGGCCACCTACCTCAAGGATTTGCATGCAGTAAAGCCACATCACCAGTTGTTAAGGGTTGTTCATTATGTTACCAACATTTTCCTACAAAATACATTTTTGTTATTTTCTTGTTTTACACCTATTTCCATACTCCCCTTAGGCATAGAATCCTATGAGGAAGTTAAGGGGAGAATGACAAAGGGTTATTTTGATGTTTTGGTAATTTAAGATGCATTGTAATTGGAAATGAGGTTCGAATGGTTGAAGATAAAACTCTTATCTTTAGTCTCTTATTATTGTAACATGGTTTTTATGATGTATGGACCAGACTCAAGAATATTTAATGGTGAAAAAATCGGTTATTTTCTATTGTCATCTCCTTTCTGTCTCATTTTGATATTAGTCTCTGGTGAAAGATTCATCATGATGCTTGTTTCTTTATTTTAGTAAATGATTTATTGTGGTATTTTATGCAAGTTGATCAAAGTGCTTTTCTCTTTGGATTAAGAAGTTCTTATTCAAATGAGTTTTCTTCCATATGTGTTCCAGAAATACCTCACGTAAAATGATACACATATTTCACTTTCCTTGCTAAGTCTTCCATCTTTAATTTATATCTCTTAAACATTGATTTGAAGCTATTCAAAGCCTTGATTGTTGATGTGTATTTCATGGAAGGTTTTGTGATTGACATCATAAACTAAGTTTCACATCCATTTGCCACACCTTTTTTTAAAACATTATTATTCACATTCTGATGGGTATTAGGCTTACATATACAACAATATAGGTGTGACTTCTAGTGATGCCACAATGGATCCCTGAAGAGAAGTGGAATGTCCTGAGGGACTGCAAAGAAGATAAAGGGGTTCATTTATTTGGGTTGTGTAGGTTGAGAGGGAAGGAGAGCTTGCTGGTTGGAACCGCTTCCAGAAATATAAATTCTGAAGATCATTGTACATGTTTTGGGTTAGAATTCCTATGTATACATGTTTAATTTTAGGCCAGAGTGCCTATGTATATAAGAGTTGGTTGGATTTATTGTGTGGATTAAGGCCAAAGATCCTAGATTTGTAATGTTAATAACATTGGAATGGTATTTTTCATTGAGGACATTTCCAAAATAAGGGGAGAGGGATGTAACACCCTGATTTCAACCCTTATGAACTAGAATCTATTATGTAATTGTGTCTTAGGCTAGTGATCCGATAAATTTGAAAAGGGTACATAGTGCCTAGGACATGTAATACTTCATATACATTAATAAAATACATTGATGGCTGCAGGACGGACAAGGACAAAAGAGATAGGGGATTATGATTCCACGAGAGAGGGAGCTTAAGGGGATAAGTATTTTTATTATATTTTATTTACCCATAATTGATTTTATGGAGAAAAGGGGTTACATGAGCTTCTTGGGAGGAAGGCCATGTGGTTCTTGTTTTCATGTAATTATATAAACCCTTCATATGGGTTGTTTGGGGGTTTCTCTTGGTTAATCATGTAATTTTAGAATTCCTCATTTCACTCTTGCTAAATTCCTGTGATCTTGTGGGGGGAGCATGGAAATGAATGGATAGAGGAGGAGAGACATTTCTAGATGGTTGTAATAGATTATTGATCATTCTGTGAGGGGATGGATGCATGTGTGCATGAGATTGATGGTAGTTTGGAAATAAATGTCCACAACTAAGAATCCTTGGAGTTTCCAACAAGGAGATTTACTGACCAGTAGCACTGGATCCCTAGAGATAAATGGAAATATCCCAAGGGATGGCATGTCCAAGAAATGTGATCATTTTTTTGGGTTGTGCAGGCTGAGGGGGAAAGAGACTTGGAAATTCATATTTGTTGTGTGGTTGGGAAACGTGAGAGCTAGTTATCCAATTGTTGTGTGTTTTAGATTCATTCTAGGGATCGTCCTTATGTATTCATAGATCTAGCTTGGGGTTGACCTATTTTTGAGAGTAAAATAAAAACAATGTCTATGGTTGGGAGGAACATCCTTGGTCTGCAACTAGTTGGTGAATGTTTACTTGCAAAGATAAGTGCTCTTTGTGTTTTCTGTACAATGTATTTTCTGTTGTGTATTTAATTATATCTGAGATGTATTTTGTGTGCCTGTCTACTGGTTATTTTTTTTGCATGGAACGCTGTTTATTTCTTTCATGTTGTAGCATGGATCTTGATTAATGCATGTGATTCTTTCACGCTTATTTTCCAAATTTATTATTATTATTATTCGAAATTGGTTTAGAAGTGAGTTTTTTAGGTAGCTAACAATCAAAATTGTATTATACCCAACTTTATTTGATTCTTCCCTAGAGTCTAAAACATGTTTTTGATTACCAGGTTGCTCTTGCTCATCATAAATAGGAGACTCCTCAAAACAAAAAAGGTAAGTTCTACAACAAATTTGCTCCATTTGTATATTTATGGCTTCCCAATTTATTAGGTGAACCATATTCTTAATACTTCGTTGGCTCTTATCATCCATTCATTTATCCTAAGACTTGTGAATGCTCAAAGCATTATCACCTTCACATTGTAATCTTGGGTTGTTTTCAAACCCATTTTTTGATAAAAGAAAGTGATCAAGGAATATGTCTTCAAAATAATTCCATGTCATATCCAAATTGTGACTAGCATCCATAACAATAGAGATCACATTGTCAAAGGATGCACAATACCTTATCTCTTTGCAATTTTCTCCATACTCATCATATTGGGGGTTATCATCAAAGAACACAAGGAATGAATCTATTATAGAGATGGATGGATGAACTCATCCAAGTTACATGATTATGGTTCCAACACTAGTTTTTTCTCATTGTTTACTTCATAATTATAATCGGGGGGCATCAGGGATACCATTATCCAAAATATTTGAAACTGCACCATATTTTATTCTCTTGCAATATCCTTCTTCCAATTCTTCATAGATATTCATACCTGTAGAGTTTTTCACAACATTATCATTTATTCCTTCTTCAAATTCATGATTAAACTCAAGATCCTTATCCAAATATGGATCTTTTTCCTCAATTTGGATTTTCTCAGCCACATGAACAAAACTTCCTTCATTTCCAACTCCATAATTTAGAGGATCCTTTAAATGCATCAAATTGGATTCATGACTATCATGAGTTGATTGCAAGTTTTTATTTTCATAATGAGTATGTGATTATCCATCCTTTTAACTTCAGAAAAAAATGTGAATTCTATATCATCCATGGTATCCCTAGCATGATTTTGAGTTTTGACTAATACATCCTCCAAATTTTCTTCAACTTTATCAAGGTGGTCAATTTGTCTGTCTTCATATTGCTTCTTTAAAATTTGATCACCCCTACATTCATTCTATTTTTTAGCATAGTACAAATTTTACATTGGGTTAGGAAGATAACACAACTCCCTGCCTATATTAGTGCTACTTTTGTAGGCTGCAAATTGATCTTCTTCCAAGTTTGGAATGTCCCTTTCAATGAAACTCTCATCAATTTCAAGAGGAGTGTAGTTATTCCCTTATTCTATATTTATGATATCCTCCTCAGTAGTGCCCCTGTCATCTTTCAAAAAGTGAAGAATACCTTCCACTTCCAGGGCTTCTAATAAGTCATAATATATGTCTTCAAACTTCTAAAATCTTAAGCCTCAATGTTTGATCAATTATCCAACAAAATCCTTGAGACAATATATGTTGTTTGCACTACATGAGTTCTTGATTTAGTTCTTTTATTTTGTCCCAATGATAGTAAAAATGACCTTATCAACAGATCATATTTCCTTTCTTTGAATGTAGAGAGATACCTCATAAGTGGCAAGACACGTGGAACAATAGAAAAAAATCATCATTAAATTTTTGGAGATACTTCTCATATTTTGGAGGAGGTTGATTTGGGTATCCCTGAATGCCCTTGATATCCAAAGTAGGGTACATCTCATGCAAATCCCAAGGAACCATCTTTCACCATATACAACTATTAACATGAGATCTTTAATCGAAATGAATTTTTTGTACCTTATTATCACCAAGGTGAGTTGTAGATGCCTTCACGATAATGTTTGTCTCACCTTACAATCATAAAGTCTTCAAAATATGTAAAGAATGAGGTATTCATTCTTCTAATGGAGTCTCTAGGAAAATATATTCTAGTTTTGGAAACTCCTCCAATGTCGTCTTACGAGAAATGGATTTTATCCCTAGCAACGATGCCAAAATGTTACCACACAAACTCACACTTTAGGAGATAAAGTCTAAAAATCTTAAGTGTGATCCAAGTGAAACTAAGAGGGGGGCCATTATTGCCTCACCAACCCTCTTCTGCAGTTCAGGCTGACTCTCCTTTGACTCAAGGGGAGTTTCCTTAGGTTAATATTTCTAAGACTTAGGGAAATGATGCCCAGTGAGATGTAAATAATAAATCTGGGAAAAATTGTTTTGGTAATTTTTAGGGTATGAAAGATGATGGGAGGACAAGAGACTAGTGAATTTTCATTAGGCATATGGGGTCAACTAGGCAATCTCTTGAAGAAGGTAAAGAATGGATATTGGGTGATACCTAAGGTAGTCAATTAAAAACCTTAGGATATCCTCCTATACGGTGAAAACTAGGGTATTCAACTACAAACCCTAGAAAATTCTCCTATGTCCTTTAACAAGATTTAAGGACAATATCAAGGGAAGGTAATCCACTACAAACCTTACTAGGGTTTGTAAGATTATATCTAGTCAAGAAAAATACAAGGAAAAATGTGTAGAAATTTCAATACAAATTATGTATTGCCTGGATTAACCTAATCCAACAATTATATGCCACTGTTAAATACATAATCAATTCTACAAATATTCTTGCGGAGTTTAAAACACGGTCGCCAATTGCAATATCAAGAAGAAAGATTAATCACACATAACACAGATCTTTTACCAGGAAAGCATAAAGCTAAAAATCCCACTATCATATATTATGTATATAGCATGGATCATGAAACAATCTCATACAAAACTCTAATCCAAGAGCTCTCGGTACAATATACAATCGTCTCACACTGTCATACCAAAATTGGCAAATGCATGTGCCAATTTACTGCCTCTAGACAACCTGCCTCCTATGTGCAATCCCTGCAATGAATGAATCCCTCTTGCCTAGGCTACGCATTCCTCATTGGCACATCCAATTTGTGTTTTGTCGCATGTGTTCACCCACTAAAGTCACAACTGATAGTCAACATGTCCCTTTCACCTGTTATCTCAACTGGGTCTCCACTAGATCTGACATGCATGCAGTTAACAATGGTAAATCTTCAGTTTCATTTGAGATCACTTATTGTGAATTAATTAATATTTAATTCACTGATCTCTCACTAGTGTAAGTTCAGTTACAACTAGTACAACTGGGCTTAACTCACTTAACTGAGTTAAACTACTTTAAAACTCATGTAACTACACATATAACTTTGTTACAACTTTGAATCACTCAGTTACAACTAATTCGACTTGCATGTCCCACCAATCAACCTTTGAACATGAATTTACTATAGTTAACTGATTTTCCACTTCAATTAACTATTTCCAAGTGCTCATTGAGAATAGATTAACATTTATTGTCCAACTATTATTAAGGTATAATAATAGTCGACATATATCTATAAATAGAATCTTCTCACCATCTATAAATAGACATCATCTATAAATAGCATTTTCTCATCATCTAAAAATAAACTTCAACCTAAAAATATCCTGAGGCTCCATCCTAGTGTAGGTGCATAATTTTCACTAGGATCTTCTTGTTGAATATCAACACTCCCTCTCAACAAGAAAGGGATTATCCTTCACCCCGATCATGTCTCTATGGTATTCTAATTTTCTCCTGGTGAGCGCCTTCATCAGAATGTCTGCATCCTAATCTTCCGTAGGAATGTAATGAAGCAACATGATCTTCTGTTGCACACAATCTTTGAGATGATGATACTAGATATCTATATGCTTAGATATACCAAGAAACACAATATTAATCGAGAGTTTAATGCAACTCTGATTATCACAATGAATCACTGTCAGATCTAAATGAGAACCAAACAAACCAACCAAGATCTTTCTCATCCAGATAACCTCACATGAAGCTTAACTGGCTTCCATGTATTTCGCTTCCGCTGAACTGAGTGCCATGGATATCTGTTTCCTTCTGTACCAAGAAACATATTTAGATACCATACTAAAGATCTCCCCTGATGTTCTCTTTCTCTCTGTTGGGCTGCCCGGGTAATCTGCATTCGTGAAGCCATGCAACTTCACCTCATCCGTCTGTTTGTACCATAATCCATACTCAGATGTGCCACTCAGGTATATCAGGACATGCTTGTCGGCCTTCCAAAAGATCTTGGTAGTCTTAACCATTGCTTGACTCAGATGGTTAACCACATAGCAAATGTTTGGTCTCATGTTCACTAGATACATTAGTGAACCCACTAACTATCGATAGACAGTAGCATCCACTACCTCTCCAGAAGTAGCATCCTCTTTCTTCCAATTTCCTGGAAGAGGAGTATCCATGGGTTTCTAGCCCTCTATGTGAAACTTACCCACTATCTCCCTTGCATACTTTCCTTAAGACAAAAAAAGTTCACCATCTCACTGCCATATTTCCAATCCAAGGTAATAATGAAGGAGGCTCAAATCCTTCATCTCGAACTCCTTTGCAAGGTCCTCCTTGCATCAATGTATTAGATGTTCATCACCAGTCAGTATTAAATCATCAACATAAATAAAAATGATTAAAATATTACCCTCCACCACAATTTGGTATAGGTTTGCATCCGCTTCACTTTTGGTGAAGCCTAGTCCGGTGAAATATCTGTCTATCCAAGTGTACCAAGCACAGGGTGCTTTCTTCAGCCCATACAATGCTCTTTTGAGTCGGCACACATGCAGATCGCTATTGAATATCTCAAATCCTTCAGGTTTTTCTATGTACACTTCTTCCTCAATGATCCCATTGAGAAACATAGTTTTTACATCCATCTGATGAATGCGCCAACCCATCTGCGTTGAGAGAGCAAGGATGGTCCTTATGGAAGAGTACCTTGTGAATGGTGCAAAGGTATCATCATAATCTATCCCCTCGATCCGTGAGAATCCTTGGGACACAAATATGGCCTTGTATTTCTCCACACTCCCATAAACAACTTGCTTTACCTTGTATATCCATCTTGAACCTACCACTGATTTGTCGATCGGTCTTGGGACAATTTCCCATGCGTTGTTTTTGACAATGGAGTCATACTCCTCCACCATTGCATCTACCCATGTGGGATCTTGCACTGCTTCCTGAAAGGAAGATGGATCAGTCACAATACATTTTCTCATGAGAGCCATGTATCCAGTAAATCGATCAGGAGAGTGTCTCTATCTGCGCTATGAAGTAGGGGCTCCTACATTATGTGCATCATCTAGTCTCAATCTATCAGCTTCTGTGGTGCACTTTCTACCATTTATGATGAATGGATATGCATGAGTGTCTTCCTCCACTCCATGACTCTCCTCATGTGTCTGATCCACATCTTGAGACTAATCTTTGGGAACCAACAGTTCCTCCTTTTCATGCAAGTCAAAATCCCTCTCAAGCGACAACCGCATGGCTTTCCCCTCATCAAATTTTATATCTCGTCGCATAAAAGTCATCTTATTGTTAGGAAAATACACATGATAATTATGGGGTGTTTCTATGTACCCCACAAATATCCCAACTTCAATAGTCAGTTCCAAATTCTTCCTAGCATCCTTGGTCACATGCACATAAACAGATGAGCCAAAAATCTTAAAGTGTGAAGCATCAGGTTTCTTACCAGTGAAAGCTTCTTCAGGTGTACTCATGCCAAGTACTCTATTAGGACAATAGTTTTTCACATAAACTGTAGTATTTCATGCTTCTGCTATCAAATGCATTGGTAGGCCTTGATCATGCAACATCGATCGTGATGCACCCACGATCATTCTGTTCTTCCTCTCAGCGACCCCATTTTGTTGCAGGTTATGAGGCAATATGAGTTCTCTTCAAATTCCTTATTTTCTGCAGAAGTCTTTGAATTCATTAGAGATGTATTATCCACCATTATCCCTCCTCAAACCCTTCACTTTCTTGCCTGACTCTTTCTCCACCAATTCTTTAAACTCACAGAACTTGAGAATGTTTGATCCTTCTTATGCATGAAGAATATCCGTCATTTACAAGAAAATTCATCAACAAAAATAACATAATACTTATGTTTTTCTATTGAAGCAATCGAGAATGGTCCACACACATCTGTGTGAACTCTCTCCAGGATCACCGAGGAATAGTTCTCCTTTTCATGAAAGGTGGACTTTACATACTTCCCCATGGTGCAAACCTTGCACTGATCTAACTAAGCAAGTGTTCCCATTGGAAGTCCAGTAGATATTTGTTGCATGATTTTCAAGGCTCCATGATGAATATGGCCCAATCGCCTGTGCCATAATTCTCCCTCATCTTAGCTCACCACTTTTTCTTCCTTTCTTATCATGGAAACACAACCATCTACCTCTAGCTTACAGATATTCTTAACTCAAATCCCTATCCTCTTGACTTGACTCATTGTTTTATGTCACTGGAAATATTTTCCATCGCTGAAAACAACGTCATAGCCTCTGTCCTCCAACATTGTGGCTGAGACAAAGTTTTTCTTTAGACCTGGAACATGCATAACATCTTTCAATTTAAATGGTTTACCTGACTCCCTCTGAAAGGTAATGGTACCAATTCCATTTGCACTGTATCGTCCATCGTCGCCCATATCTATATGCATTTTGAGATCTTTCTCCTCCAAGTCACTAAAAATCTCCTTATCTCCCGTCATGTGGAAGGAATCGCCACTATCCAAATACCACACCGATCCAAATGCACTTGATGCCATGCATGTGATCAAGGAGAAGTCAAGTTCAAATTGTGAGGCAAGGGCCTCACCAGCTACAACTCTAGAAAACTTATTTTTCTTCTTCTTTTGCGGACAGTTAGTAGCGAGATGCCCATGTTTGTGATAGTGAAAGCACTTCACTTTGGACAAATCCAGCTTCTTGACTTTAGACTCGGATTTTGAATGGAATTTATTCCCCTTCCCTTTCCTTTCCTTGGCAGCCAAGGAAAAATCCTCTTCATCATCATGATTTGATGAAGAGCCATCTCTAGTGTTCCTCCTGAACTCCTCCTGCACTAGATCCGACCATAGTCATTCCCAATCTGGCAATTTTTCCCTTCCATTGATAGAGTCTTGATAATTGTGCCAATTCTTGGAAAGTCCTAGGAGAGCCAATCTCACCAAATCATCATCAGTGACTATTATTCCCACACTCCCCATCTCATCCTGACATTGGACAAACTTTGTGAGATATTTTGGAATGGAGTCGCCCTTCTCCATCTTGATCTTCCTGAGTTTATCTTTGAGCGCCAATTTCCTATGGTCGCTTCTATTTTGGAATAGATCCATCAAATCTTTCCACATTCCATATGGTGTGGATTTCCCATGGAGGTTTGAGACAATGTGGTCTCGTACTCCCTCCAATACGATCCTCCTCACCTTTGCCACTTTCTTTTTCCATGCATCAAGATTTGCAACGTCTGCAACATCTAGCTTAGGAACATCCTTGTCAATGAATTCCTTCAAGCAATTGTCTTCGAGTACTGTATCCATCCTTTCCTTCCAAGAAATTTAGTTCAAGATGCCCTCAAGTGCATACTCTAACCTCAAGCCATTGAAATCCATTTTGATCTTGAATCAGTTGTAGCACCAAGAAAGTCTTTCTACAAATTCGAATTCTATCCATTCACAAACTCAACTTCTGCAATATTCCACACTCTGATACCATGTGGAAATTTCAATGAAAATTATGTATTGCATGTATTCTCCTGATCTAACAATTATATTCCATTGTTAAATACATAATCACTTCTACAAATATTCTTGCGGAATTTAAAACATGATCACCAATTGCAATATCAAGAAGAAAGATCAATCACACATAACACAGATGTTTTACCAAGAAATCATAAAGCTAAAAATCCCACTATCATATATTATGTATATATCATGGGTCATGAAACAATCTCATACAAAACTCTAATACAAGAGCTCTCAGTACAATATACAATCGTCTCACACTGTCATACAAAAATTGGCAAATGCATGTGCCAATTTACTGCCTCCAGGCAGCCTGCCTCCTCTGCACAATCCCTGCTGATGGAAAACACTGCAATGAATGAATCCCTCTTGACTAGGTTGTTCATTCCTCATTGGCACATACAATGTATGTGTGTTTACAAGAGTGCACCCACTAAAGTCACAAATGATAGTCAACCTATCCCTTTCACCTGTTATCTCAACTGGGTCTCCACTGGATCTGACATGCATGTAGTTAACAGTGGAAAATCTTCAGTTGCATGTGAGATCATTGATTGTGAATTAATTAATAATTAATTCACTGATCTCTCACTGGTGTAAGTTTAGTTACAAATAGTACAACTGAGATTAACTCATTTAACTGAGTCAAACTACTCTACAACTCACATAACTACACATATAACTCTGTTACAACTTCAAATCACTCAGTTACAACTAATTCGACTTGCATGTCCCACCAATCAACCTTTGAACTTGAATTTCCTATAGCTAACTAATTTTCCACTTCAATTAACTATTTACAAGTGCTCATTGAGAATAGATTAACATTTATTTTCCAACTATTATTAAGGGATAATAATAGTCGACATACATCTATAAATAGAATCTTCTCACCATCTATAAATAGACATCATCTATAAATAGAATTTGCTCATCATCTATAAATAGACTTCCACCTAAAAATAGCCTAAGGCTCCATCCTAGTGTAGGTGCATAATTTTCACTAGGATCATCTTGTTGAATCTCAACAAAATGTACTTTCACCACTTTGATAAGCATACCCACACTTCATATATTCAATGAATAAATCCACAAAGACTTAAAAAAACACTTACTATGTAACATCCCCACCATAATCCCCAATTTAACTAATGCATAATGTAGATATAATGTATGGCTATGGCCGAGCAATGTAATATGTGAAATTCATTTACGAATTTTAATAAATAAAAATATGATTCTATTTGTTGGGTGGCATGTTGGACAACT
>SNQJ01S0145249.1:24133-44211 GCA_010110895.2 Picea sitchensis
GTTTCCGTGCTTAAACAATTATGGTTCTTTTAAACTTTTTGTAGAGACTCTGAATGATAATCACAATAATGCAGGGAAATAAACAATGGCACTTTCAACATCATTCACATATATGAGAAACACCTCTACAGATATTTCCCGAGGAAACCCATGCAGGATAAAAACCTCTTTTCTTTTATATGATAAGTAATGGTTACATTCTTTACAGTATAATACATATGAGCACCAACTCATAATGAGGCTACAACCTCAGCTTTGCAAGCTGCAACTTGTTGAGAGCACCAACTCTCTGTTTTCTCTAGCACCAACTAGAAGGAAGCACCGACTCCCTGGTTTTTCTAGCATCAACTAGAAGGAAGCACCAACTCCCTGTGTTCAAGCACCCACTTGAACCTCTGAGGACAACAGTCCTCCCTAGCACCTCCCAAACACCCTGAAATATAAATCTTTGCTATTGAATTTACTACAGTGATATGATGTTCGATGATGTCCTACCTGACTTATCACTGTTCTGCTCCACTTCATTGCTATGTCTGCCTTATTGCCTTTCTTCTTAGATCATTTGCACTGTCTATTCTCCTACTTTTTAAGCTCTGTGCGCCATACCCATTCTCTTCAAAGATCCTCTTCTGTTTAATTCAGCTGCTGCACTCTGATTCTTCTTCACACATGAATCACCACAGCAAACTCCAATAGCAACCGCAAATTCCCACAGCAACAACAACCTAATCTCTTCTCTGTACCATGTATTTATTGCTTCTGTGCACCTTGTGCATGCAATGTTCTCCATTCCTCTTCATGCTTCAGCTGCGCCAATCTTCTCCACCTCTTGAGTGCTCTGCGAGATCAACATCGTAACTCTTCAGCTTCTCTGGCTGAAACCATCAGTGGTTTCTGGCAATTTCACTGTTGTATGCAACAATATCCCTGCGATCAATCCTTGATTAAACGGTTTAGATCAAATCAAGATTTCATATATCACAATTTCGGCACTCTCGACGTTCATAGTATTAGTCACTTACAAATCCCGTGACCAAGGGCTATGACCACAGCCTTATGTCTCTCTATCGGGGTTTTGGCCTTTCCCAAGCTTTAGCCCCTTCCGGCTACACAATGGTCCATGTGACCTGCGATCACGTGACCTTGGTCTTATTATTCCATCGGAGTTTTGGCACTTGTGATGACATAATGTTTATGTCCACGGGATTTGCAATGCGCTTCAGCCCTCCTGGTTGATCCCTGGTCCACGTGACCGTTACCCGTGACCGCAGCCTTATCCCGTCGGGGCTACGGGGTTTGTGATGCCAAGATGCACAAGTCAACGAGACTCTCAGTATGTTGAATCCCGATGTGCTCCTTATATCTGATAGTTGGCCTTCACTATGCCACCGTCCTCCTTCGTTGTTATGCTGACAGTTGGCCCCCACTCATCGGGGTTTCGCGGATCGCGATTTTGACTTGCACAAAACTCTTGTCAATGGGATCCCCGATTTACCGATGAACAAAATGCCGATCAATGATTTTCCTGTCGGGCCTCTTCCCGATGGCACCGATCTCATGCCACACATCCTTCCAGATGGACGGTCCTGATTCCTCCGGGATTTCGAGACTTTCGATGTCTTGTTTCCTTCGACCTCAGGAACTCCGATTTCTCGATGGCCAATATGCCGACGGCGCCTTGATCTTCGACACATGTCCCTCATATGGACGGTCCTAATCCCTCCGAGATTTTGAGACTTTCGATGTCAAGTGACTTTGTCATTTCAAAGTCCCGATCATCGATGCCTCTGTTGACGTCACACGTGGTTTGACACGTGTTAAATACTGCCACATGTTACTTTGATTCATTACCCACATGTGCCTGAATTGTTGAATCAGTCTGACACTTGTCACTACCTGGTTGTGCCACATGTTGCTTAGATGACGTGGTCTGTTGACGTGGGTCGAGTTGATGGTCTAGATCATATCTTGATCTGACGGTTTAGGTTTAGTCGGGATTTCACTCATCGCGATTTCGGGGTTTGTGATGTCAATGAACTTTGACATATCTAACTCGTGATTCTCGAAACTTCGATGGCTAGGCTCCTGGTCCATATGACCGTTATCCCCATGACTGCAGCCAAACCTCCTTGCACTTTAAAGACCGTACAGGTTCTCCTCGATCCAACGGTGGTCGGGTCCTTCGCTTGGATCTAACGTCGTAGATCTGTCCTCCTTTTCAGTGCGTTTTTCTTGTCTATAATCATATCTAACGGTCGACGTTTTGTCGGGATTTCACCTTGGCATTTCCTGATGGTAAATCTCATGTAGCTCTGGTCCGATCTGATGGATGACGGGATTTCTAACCAACGGCTATGGATCTTTGTCTTCGTTCTCCTCCGTTGTGGATCCTTGAGCCTTGCTGAGGGCATTTTCCTCAACGCTGTTTCTCCTGAGATTTCACGTCTGAATCCCCAAGGGATTTTATCCTCCTTATCCTGCCATCTCCATTGTTTGTACTTGCCATCAATGACAAGCATACTACCTATTAAACATTTTCCAACACGGCATGGAAAGATATGGGTGTTGATTAATCCAGAAGAGAGGGAGGGGGTATAAAAGAAGTGGGTTTTATCCATGAGTTAAATTCCCAATTGTTTTCTTGATTTTAATGCTTTGAGTGAACCTTATGATTTCCCTTGATTGTGGAAGAGCCCACTCATTGAATATTTTTAAGATGGTGTGTATGATTAATTTCATCTCATAGTTTTTAAGGATTGATCTAAAGTACAACCAACTTGGGGAAGAGTGGAAGTCAAGAAAACAAGAAAAGAGAGAAAAATTGTATGGGAAGAGGGGAACAGTTTAAACAATCTTGTTTTAGCATGATAAGAAGGCATAGAATAGATAAGACAAGATTTTGAGCTAGAGAAATAATGCTAGGAGAATTATGGATCATTTTTGGAGATGAATATTGACGAAGCAAGTTTCCAGGCTTACAGAAGAACTAGGTTGTCAATCCTAAAGAGTCAACTATTATGGGATTTGCACTACAAGAATAAGTTTTTTCTTTTGTTTCCTAGTAGTTTTCCTAGTATTCAGATCCTATTAGTGTTTGAATATGTTAGTAATGAAATGGAAACCTCACGAGGATATGAATCCCCCTATCTTTTTATAGAGGTGGTACTCCTCTTTGGTTGAAAAATATATCTTTGATATCTTGGATTAGGGAGAATTTTTTAAAACAAACCCTAGATATTTATTTCTTGAATTTATTCAATAAAATGGTTCTTAAATAACATGATCTAATCTTTACATGCAACAAGAAATATTTTAACAAAATAAAATATTGAAGGAGGTTGTCAAAATGAGAATATCTTTGTGCTTAGCATCAAATATACAATCTTCTTAATCACATACAAATGATTCCATATTGTCTTCACAAGAAATAAGAGAGAATAATTTGATCATCTCAAATAATTTTAAAAGAGTATTACTTATTAAGATAAAAATAGAATTTGATTGGTCAATAACAAATATCTCATACTAAAGACTCAAAGTTACAATATGCAATTGAAATTAACCCCGAAGTAATTCTTTGTGGAGTTTATTCATGCAATATGTTCTTCATTACAAAATATTTGACAGTCATATACATGGTTGTAAATAATCCATTATCATATAAATAAATTATTTTGAAGAATACAAGAAGAACACTCAAGAACTTAGCCTTGTTCCCTATTAAGAGATTCAAGCTTAAAGCTATCAGAAATGATGGTACAAAGAACTGTTGCATATTCTTGTCATAGAAGTTCTCTGAAAGGTACTCCTTATGAAAATATTTCTTAAAATTCTTCCAAGTGATCCTACTCTCATTAATGTGCTCAACTTTCTTCAGCTGATTCCACCACATCGAAGTTTTCCCATGTAAATGGTATGTGGAAATTCTTACTTCTAAGTTTGAAGAGTGGTTATGCAATTGAAAATACCTCTTGCATACAAGTAGCCATGCTTCAGCATCATCATCCATTTCTCTTCACCATCAAAGGATGGTGGCTTAAGATTCCTCAAATATCCTTGAAAAATGTCCAATTCATGCCTTCTTCTTTGGTTCCTAACAGGAGACACTTCTGGACTACTTATGGAGTCTTCAGATGCATAAAATTTCCTTGTTGAGTAAGGTGGTGAGTGATGTATATGTGTTTTGATACCACTTCTTGAATGAGCATCTCTTATATAGTTACCTCTTCTTTCATGACATATTTCTTCTTCTTCCTGCCTTAAGTATAATCCATTCCTTGATTGCCTATGCAACTAATTTAGGCTTTGCATTACTTGAGAATTTATTTAGTTTTGTTCTCTCATGATGTAGACTGCCCCTTCCTCAAGGTCCATTGACCTCTCGATCAAGGATCGTTCTTCACCCTTGATGAGCTGAAATGGCTCGTTGGTTCCCTACTGGAACCCCTCGAACAGATCCACAGGTCCTTAAGCTAGAACCCACTTGTGAAACTGGTGCTAGGAACGGGGTCTTAGCCCATATGACCACATGATATGACCATGGGCCAATATCCTTGGTGCTTTTTGCTTCAGTTTTAGGGATATGAGTGAAACACGCTCAATCCTTCTCATGTTTGAAGCCCCAAAACCCGATTAGGGCCGGGAAAATGTCATTCCACCCTCCTAAGAAGAAAATGTGACCACACGCTATGAACTAGGTTCCGACGTGAACAACATTTCCTTCCTCGCAAAATCCCAACTCTTGAAAGTCGGTGACTAGATCGGACGATCCAGATTTGTCACAATCTGATGACCTATATTTCCTCCTATTTTTTGCATACCAGGGATTCGAAAGTCAAGGTTCAACCTTTCTCCCAAACTTCATGAACCCCGATCTCTCGGTATTCAACCTACGACCCAGATCCCACTGGATCAACAACTCCTATCTCCTTTGAAATTTCAACGCTGGACGAATCTCCAACTATCCTCCTTGCAACTTGGCGCGATCAGATGATCTTCGTGGTTTTGACACCCCTCCCTAGGAGCGCGTTGCCATCCATTCGAGACTCAATGAATCTCCAGCATATTCCCCTACGTCAACCCTTGCTCTGGATCTGACGGTTCACCATCTTCCGAGGAATTCTATGAACCCTGATGGCTTCTAAATCTTTGCCACGTGTCAGCTGATTAGATGCTCCTGACTTATTTTGGGGTTTCGTGACCCTCAACTCTGGGAACGATGTTTTCCAAACCCTGAAAGCTGAAATATGAATTCCCCCTATGTGCACGAGCGTTAAGGTTCACGCACCTCCAAAGGGATAATGATTTTCATATATCTTCACTCAGATCCGACGACTCAGATCCATTTTCCCCCACTCTTTCCTCCATGCATCTAGATGTGCTCAACGGTCCAGATATCATCTCCTCAGTTGATCCAATGGCAGTTGTGATCCTCCTCCTGATATTTGGTACCTTTCTTCCTAGCCTTAGAATATTTCGATGCTTCAAAAGGCCTCGACCTTTGCCTCTTCTACGAAGCCTATGACCTTGGGTCTCACATGCATTCTAGAAACACTATCCCTTTTGAGCTTGTCAACTTTTCTCTATTTCTAAGGCACTCAGCCTTTCTCTGCAACTTCTTTCGAAGACTTCTGGTGTTCCTCCTAGGACACTTTCATTGTGCTCGACCTCCTGAGCTTCTTCGAAATTTAAACAAGTTCACCCTACGCACACTCCTTGTGCTCTGACTAGCCTTCAAATGGCTCCCTCTCAACACTTCATCCGAGTGTTGGCCTAGTGCATTCCTTGCACAGGTCTTCCTCCTCTTTGAGCTCTAACTGTTCGAACCACAAAGGTCTTTGTCTCTTTCGTCCCTCAAAGATATGCAAGTTCCCTTTGGAAACTTTTTCTCAAGCACTCCTTGTGAGCCAACAAAGTATTTAGCAACTCTGTAAGTGTCTTCTCTTCGACACTTCTCCTTCCCCTAAACTTGAAATAGATTCCTTCTATGCACTCTATGCACTCGCTCGATGCCCTCCTGGCAAAGCTCTACAGAACCTATAGTTATTTTGTCTTCTCTGTTCCCTCCTCTGTATAGTCTTACCTCCAAGGTGTTCAACAACCTTGAATCTTCTCCCTAAGTCTAAGAATTCCTCTATTGCACCCTCCTGGAACGTCTTTGTTTGAATTCCACATAACTCAGAAGTGCACTCATGCACTGGCCTTCAGAGTCCTCAGTACTTTGTCATGCAACCTCTTGCATGAAACCACAAAGAACCCAGACTAAAAATCAAATAAACTCACAGATAGATAGAGAAGTCTATCTATCACCTGTAGATGGAACCTAACATACATCTACAACATAAAATAACACATAGATGGAATTCATTCATAAACACATAAACACACAAAGAATCTCATGCGGGAAGAACTTCTCTTTGTATCAATCTCAGAATGCTTGTACAAAGGTTACAAAATCTTGGAATGCAACAAAGTCTTGGCTCCTCTCTTTTCTCCTCTCTAATCTACCTATCTGCCTCTCGTAGAACTCTCTCTTTTTTTTTCTTTCTTTCTGGTTCTAATGAGTCTAGATACAAAGATCTTTTACCAAAAGAGACTCCTCAAGTTCTTCCCTCCATCTCATCTACTCTCATAAATTGCATTCAATTAAATTCAATGGTTTTCTAGTCCGGATTGGATCTAGATCTTCATCCTGTCAACCATTTAAGGTGTCTCTATCTACATCCTTCCCAAAAGCATGGCTTTGGCTCTACCAACCTTACAAACATTTAATTACAATTTCAAATTTTAAAATGAGAGGGATGGCATCTCTCTCCTCCATGAATGCGCATTGAATGCTCTGGCTGGCTGGCGTGCTGCTGGGTGAAGTGATGCTCCTGCATCATCTCATCAACCTCTCATTGTATTATTTGTAACTATGCACTTCTATTTTCAGACTTCTCATAGTCTCTATTAAGGTTTCTTGTTCCCCTCCGCTCCTATGACCATTTGATTTTGTCTCTACATTACCAACACTAATATTTTTTCCTTTGGCTTCTTTATCATGATCGAAGGATCTCTATCCTTCCTCCATTTATTGAATATGCATTATTACCTTGAATTGATATGGTTATACTCCCTAACTCTGCAAAATGTGCAAGCAAACAGTTTCTTAAAATTATGCATATTATAAAAAAGTTTCCAAATAATGCTACAAGTCCCTTTTTTTCTCAATTCATGAAGAAATATATAATTATTCTCCAAATTAAAAAAATTCAATGTTATTCCCCTCTGAATCATATTTCTAATGACTATTCCCATGCCCCAATCCAATATTTCAGTTGAAAGATGGCTTCTTGCAAAAGCAAATTTCACCCTTTTTATGCAAACATGATCTTGTAATGACAATGGAATGGTTGTGTGCCATTCTTGTAAAATTATTCCATAGGATATTTAAACTGGTACATAATTTGAATTCTACATAGGTTCTTCCTTCAATCCACTTTCCTTGTGACTGTGGGCTTGAAATCACAGGATTATTCACTCTAAGCGATGTTCCTTTAACGCTTTTCTCTTTACTCTTCTACACATGACCTCATTCGAAAACATTTGTGGGCTTGTTTACTTCTAGGACCTTCACACCTATAATCAACCCCTTTACCTTATAATATGACTGACGTTGGAACCATCTCCTCCAGACTTTGGTATCTTGGCTATTCTCCCTTTTCAATCTTCCAACTCTCCCAAAGTTTGACCTGTCGAAGTGGTCATAAAGTGTAGGTGATCAATGGTTGTGAGTAAAATTCCTTCTTACTTTATCCTCCCACATCTTGATTAAACAACTAGGAAATATCCTACTTGATCTTGATCTAGGGCTCTTATGATTTTGACGCTTCATGCTTCATTGTTTTTCTTCCGGAGTAATGCTTCAAACAAAATCAGTAGTGTCTTTGTCGTAAAATCCAGGGAAATATCTTTAATTCGTTCTCTGACAATGATGCCAATTTTTTTTACACTAGAAGTCACACCTAGACTGTTGTATATGTAATCCTAATACCCATCAGAATGTGAATAATAATGTTCTAAAAAAAGGTGTGGAAAACGGATCTGAAACTCAATTTATGATGTCAATCACAAAACTTTCCATGAAATACACACCAACAATAAAGGCTTTTAATAGCTTAAAATAAGTGTTTTAGAGATATAAATGAAAGGTGGAAGACTTAGCAAGGAAAATGAAATATGTGTATCAATTTACATCATGTATTTCTAGAACACATTTGGAAGAAAAATCATTTGAATAATAACTTCCTAATCCAAAGAGAAAATCACTTTGATAAACTTGCATAAAATACCACAATAAATCATTTACTGCAATAAACAAA
This sequence comes from Picea sitchensis, assembly GCA_010110895.2. Taxonomy (NCBI): domain Eukaryota; kingdom Viridiplantae; phylum Streptophyta; class Pinopsida; order Pinales; family Pinaceae; genus Picea; species Picea sitchensis. Next base: position 32,497 of record SNQJ01S0145249.1, read on the forward strand.
CAAGCATCATGATGAATCCTTCACCATAGACTAATATTAAAATGAGACAGAACAAAGATGACAATATAAAAGGACTGAATTTTCACCATTAAATATTCTTGAGTCTAGTCCATACATTAGGAAAACCCTATTATAATAATAAGAGACTAAATATAAGAGTTTTCTCTTCAACCATTTGAACCTCATCTCCAATTASAATGCATCTTAAATAACCAAAGCATCAAAAGAAACCTTTACCATATTCCCCTTAACTTCCTCATAGGATTCCATGCCTAAGGGAAGTGTGGCAACATGTGTACAGTAAGAAAATAACATAATGTTATTTTGTAGGAAAATGTTGGCAATGTATTGAACAACCCTTAACAACTGGTGATGTAACTTTATTGCATGTAGATCCTTGAGGTAGGTGGCCTTCTAATGTTCAACTAAACCTCTGAATGATGGTATGATTTCATCTTGCCACCTAGAAATCCCTCTCTCCTTAAAAATATTCATAATCTGAGTTCACGTCATAGTGTTGCAAACTATCCTAAAAAAACCCAGTTCGCAGTGTCAGTGAGTCCAAGTGCTGCAAGCTTTCTTGTAGAAGCATGTTTTCATGCAAAAAAGTTTTTGACCTTTAAAACTTGTACCAGAAGTAGGATAAACCTTACATAAATTATACAAACTCATTAGAACTTGAAGTAACCTTGGAGAAAACTTAAAAATATGATAAGTTTAGCTCAAAATACAAAATCATCACTTAGTGTTGTAACTACATGCAAAAACCATGACAAAAATGATGTTGATGTGGAAAATCATCTTATATTCATATTTGGTTCTGGTACTCCTTCTCGTATCCACCTTAGCCAACATATCTAAATTCCTCTTTTCCAATTCTTCTCTAAAATACCGTAACTCTACTTTTAATTTTCCGATTTCAGCTTGGCAAGCTCTTTTCTTCCTATATACATTCTTGAGTTTCCTGTGAAGTGGAAAATACCTCTTATCCATGAACATAGATTTATCAATTGTCTCCTCATATATATCTAATATATCCTTTAGCTTAATTAGGGAATCTAGATATTCCTTTTTCAACTTGTCAATTTTCGTCTTTGCATCCTTAAGCTGCCTCTTGGGTCTTTTGAAAGTAGGGTTACTTTCATGACGAGGAGTGTTGATAGAAATAAACTTTATGAGCTTCTTGGAAATATGAACTTTTTCTTTTTTCTAAGTTGAAGTCTCTATTGTACCATCCTTTATAGGACCATGTTGTTTAGTTGCTGATCTAATAAAAGGTCTTCTAGATTTGACTATTTCTGCAACAACTGGTGGGGAGAAAACATTTTTTTTGCCTTTCAACTTCCCTATTTTTCTTGATGGTATTTCCATAGGTGTAGGTTCTTCCACAGGTGAAAATTTTATGTTAGTACGCTATGAGGGACCACCTTCTTCTTCTTTATCATTAGATTGAAAATATTTATCACTCCTGGTCATCCTCCTCTTCTTGCTTGAATCTGAATGCACATTCTTCTCAATAGGGGTAGGAGTTTGTCTTTTGGACTATGGTGTAGGAGCAATATCTAACTGAAAATATGATGCATCTAAGAAAGTTTCCCAATTAGTGTTAGTCTTCTTCAACTCTTCAAACACTAACATATTGATTAAACCAGAGTGAAAAACATTGGCATCCACCTGCTTAGACTTAGCATGGACTCTATCTGACATCTTGCCAATACTCATGAAAACGTAAAAAGGGAGGTTCATGGATTCTTTTCCAGTGAAGTGTAGTAGTAATCTGATATGGTATTGATATACCATATTGAACCTTCCTTCACATGTGAAGTACCTTTGTATTACCTTGAGCATCTTGCCAAATATTCCAACATGTGACTTCTGGGCACTCCTTTGGATAGGTTATCTCCTTGATATTCAGGTTTAAATAATTAATTGAAGAAAGAAGAGTTCAAATACATGGCTTTAAACCACTTCTCACCACAATCAGGTATATTTGTAGCTAAATAAATAGAATACTCAGAGACTTCAAACTACAACATACCCACCTTAGTCTTTGTTCCACTGAAATTAAGTGAAAATTGTTTGGCCACTTCAGGACACCCTCTTTGCATTTTCTGACAAAAATTAAGGCAACCCACCCTATGGAAGGATTCCTTGAAAAATGGTTCATATTTTATGAGTTGCATGTCATATGGTTCAGTTCTCACAATCTCTCCCCACTTGTGGATTTTATTACTTTCCTGATTGTCCATTAGTACTGTCTTAAAAACCTCTTGTAGCCTCTTATGATAGTTGTTGTGTGAAAGATAGAATAAAACAAGGATTTTTTAGTGTTTGATTACAGAGCTAACATATTTAGGGTTCACCTGTCTGAAAACTTATACACAAAAATAATATGAATTTGAAAAAATTGCAAGTAGGGAATAATGAGAGGGACAACAATTCAATCTAAGCGAAACTGCAAATAGGGAAAAAGAGATAACTCTGTGTAAATAGGGGGTTTGTAACTCCAACACCAATTCACAACTCTAGTCTGCAAAACAATTGAATTAGGTTTTATGAAGGACTGACAATACTTTTCATGTCTAAGAGGGAACATATAATGACTGGTTAAAACCTGGGCCTTAGACAGATTTCAATTTTGACAAGGGTTTGGTCAATCAAAATACAGAGGGTTGGCAGTTCCAGTTTGTAGTGCACAATTTGCAGCACAAGGTTATAATGGATAGTTTGCAATGTAGAATGGGCAATGGGTAATATTGTTGTTGCAAGAGGAAATTGTAGGATGACCATATGAGATAACAACTTTTAACAATGACCAGGGTTTAGAACACTAGAACTATGGGTTTTAATGGTAGAGAGAGTTAGAAGCGCATGAATATTTAACATTTGTAGTGCCAACAATACACAACAACTTTACATTCTCAATCAACTATTTAAGCAACATGCAGTCATAAAAGGGTTAACTGGTATGTCTAAATGTAGGTTGATTCTTTGTAAACTTGAGTTGGCATTAAATGGAAGCATCCAATTCTCTTCAATCTACTACAACTAGTTCGCAGTGCCAGCCTGCAACACTAGTTTTCAAACTCCAGTAGCATGCTTCATGGGAACTGTTAGAGTTGTTCCTTGACATAATATTGAAAATCATAATGAATTGAATGAACTGAATATGATGAGATCTCCCTAACACATTTCCAAAGTGAAATGATGATATATTAGTGTATAAAGTACTTCTTGGTATGCTACAAACTTTTAGGTAAGTTGGAAGCAAGCAAATCTGACATCCAACTTGACCTCTAAAAGGTTGGAAAATGATATAATGGATTTTTTTGTACAAACCCTTGAGACAAGACATATGATTATGATGATTTTAATACTAGGGTTGAGATCCATTTAAACCTCATTTCCTTCATGATGATAAATGATAGCATGACACCAAGGCTCTAAACCAAGACTAAAAACAAGACTATGCTTATGGAAAAATGAAAATTTGAGTTATGACATGACATATAACCCAAAGCCTAAGATTTTTAAAAACCCTATGACTCAAAACAAGACAAATCCAAATTTTTTTGACTCCTACACATCGTATTTTCTAACACAGTGCACTCAAACACGAAGTTTCAGAGTTGTGGCTTCCAGAACTCCAGCTACAACAAGTCCACTAGACTTTCTTCATTACATGCCTTCATCATTGAACTGGATTTCTTTTTGGTGTTATTTTTCATGAGCTTCCAAGTTCAATATCCAACATCTCATATGTATTAAAAAAATACATTCATCATGATATATTTTTATAACAATTTCAATAATAAATGTCAAATATGTTTTATACAGGAAAACATAGTTTCCAAGCATGAGCTTCCAACTCATAATTCTTTTGGCTATTGTAGGTGCATGCATCAATATTTACTATGGCTTACAAAAATTCCATACCCAATAGCATTATTCTTGTAATTTTTTCAACCTTCAATCAACCAAACCAATTGTTAGCATAATCATGTAACAATTTGTAACTATTAATTTCTCAAATCTGGTTTATATAGGAAAATAAATTTTTCAGGCATGAATTTTTCTGCTCATAATGTTTGGCTTTTGCAGCTGTAGATATCAATATTCTTTCTGGGATTACATCCCTTCCATATCCAAGACCATCCTACCTGCAATTTTCCTCAACCTTCACTCAGCCAAACAAGTTGTCAGTGTCATGCATATGTATATTTTCATGGCAACAATTATAAAAATTCACAAAGTGATCTCAGAATTGTTTACAACAACAATTCAATCACTTCCATTAATCCAACTATTAACTGGAATGAACCGATTCTTCTTTACACATGTATTATCAACCGATATTTTCTTTCTTCTATACGCCAATATTTCTATCATGTTGTTCCCTTGATAGAGATTTTCCATAATTTATCATTATATACCTACTCTCACCTGCAACTTTCTTGTTGAACTATCTAACAACTCTTGAAGTGTTTTCAACTTCATGAGTTAGAAATAATCACATCATTTCATCTATTATCATAATCATTTCTATTTTATATAATATATACATGCATTCACCAAAATGCATTCAATAATTCTTGTAATACCACTCGTGAAATTTTTAATAGTTCCAAAAAGTGATCTCAGAATTGTAACAAACAATAATCAAATCACCTTCAACTAGTATTCATATTAAATATAATGCAACTATCCAACAATATGTATTTTCAACACCACATTCTTTTAATAATTCAACAATTAATTACTAAATAAAATAACAATCAATGCGCCAATACCCATGGCCACATATACACAATGCATCCATGCATTGACTACATAATACCACATAACTATGTCATGCATTATGTTGGTCCTAAAGTCTGCACCCAACTGCTAAAGGGAAGAGCTAGGCCACCTCAAGTTTGGAAAGGTTTGTTTTTTATTAATTAAGCTGGTGGGTTAACTAAATGATAGTTTTTTCAAAGATGCAAATATGATTGGACTAGCCAAACAATATGAATGTAGGTTCTCCTTAGCTAATGGTATGAACTTTGATGAACAATTTGGGATATGGAAAGATAAACAAAGGAAAAAACAACAAGAAATGCAATGACTTACTTGTTGTGTGAGAATTAAGACTTAAAATGATATTTTAAGGCCGAGAAAAATATCCTGATACAAATCATCCAACAAGTTTTCAAATAACTAATCTTTTTACTAAAACAATAGTTGCTTAACAGGTTGTATAGTAATAAAAGATGAATTAGATTAGTAGTTGAAAGAAGAAGGAAATGTACATTGCACACCTCACAATTTGCATCCAAGATGAAATTAAAACACATGAAGACTTGAGAAAGAAAACACAATTGTCATCAATATATATTCACGAGGTAGAGAGATTTACAATCATATGAGAAGGTCCAATCAATTTTGATGCTTGAATATTTTCACTAAAAACTAAACCCTTCTAACATACAAAATATGCCTATTTATCACAGATGTGGAGGCCCTCGACCAGTGTGGAACTGAGGCTTTGCTCTACACATCAGCTGCAAAACAACTTATTAACTTAAATAAACATTGGATGGAGTATATTAATGTTTACTTTAAGCCTGACTTAATAAAAAAAAGATTGGTTCTTATCACACATAAAAGACCACTTATTATGCTTGAATTTAAAAGAGTTTTGCAATTGAACAACTAAAAACTGCTACTTGCAATGAAATCGGACTAATGCATATGTTGGAGTGAACCGAGATTTGACAGAAAATGACTATGAGTCATAGAACTAAGTTTTGTATTGAGAACTGGCATGCATGGAGATAACTGAATGTGTTGGAAGTGCTTTTCCCCAACTTATACCCTGGAGGAAAGAAGCAAGTCATCTGGCATTTTTCTAGAGTCTCTGATATTCCTTCTACAGTCTATATTATAGCTTCTCAAGTTCCCTGGTTGTGGAGTTGCATGGTCTGGATTCCAGAAATTATGTTCTATACCTATTGGCTATCCCCGAACTACTTCCATATGAGAAATATGATGACATGGACTGGATTTATGTTCCCTAGTTTGGCGCACTTTTCAAACTTCGAAGTATGCCATTAATGGAGATAATCCACTTTGAAAATTCGTCATTCGAGAGTTCTGGAGCGTAGAATATTCATATCTCCTCGAGGCTCGGACTCCCGAAGTCATTAACCAACACTTTCTCTAATTAACCTAGGATTTATCCTTAAATATTTGGTGTTTCAGTAGAGTCATTAATTCATGCTTATCTTAAGATAATTAACCTAATATTAAGACTTTAATCATTTGGTGTTTCAACACTTCGGCAATTCAGGTGTTTGAGAGCTTCTCAATGTTGAGTTTGAGAATCTCCCGGAGTGACAATGTTGCAGAGTGACATGGCAGAGAGGACCCACTTCAACTATTTGGGGCTCTGACACTTCGGAGGTTTGGAGAACTATGCTCTCTTTGAGTTGAAATACCCCATAGTGCTAAACTCCCAGAGTCATTAACCATGTTTATCGCTAATTAACCTGAGATTAATGTATCTCATCATTAAGCATTTCAGGACTTAGGGACTCTAACTCTTCCGGGTTTGGGGGTTTTGGAGCACAAAATATTCATATCTCCCAGAGTGACAATCTTTTGGAGCTGACGTGGCAGTGTGATGTGAATTTTTGATGTGTCACATAAAGAAGGATGACATGTGTCACCTGTAATAATACATATGACGTGCCCAAAGGTGCTTAAAAAGGTTACCATGTGTCATGATAGAAGAGTGCCACACATCATAATTGATGAATACCACGTGTCTCTGGCTCTTTATGATTCAGGAGTTCTTTAATGAAAATTATAGATACCTTTCAGAAGCCCGGACTTGTGGAGTGACATGGTACTTCGAGGCTCTAATGCTTCGGGAGACTGAGTTTTCTATGCATCAAAATCCCCAAGAATGATAATATCCTGGAGCTGATGTGTAAACCTTTCAACTCTTTGATGTTTGGAGGCTCCCATACTTTGGCATTCCAATAGTTTGGGGCTTCGGAGAATAGAGTTTGATCTGATCTAAAATATCCCAAAGTGGTCATTTCTTGGATTTGACGTGTCCACATGATGTCACTGTCTATGATGTGTCTGCATGAATAGAGTGACATGTGTCACCCAGAAATGAGCGGATGGTGTAACCCAAATGACCTGGAATGAGTGTCACATGTCATTGACCAATGGATGCCATGTGTCACCATGGATGAATGCTATGTGTTATCATAGATGAGTGCTACATGTCTCTGGTGCTTAGGAATTCCAAAACTTCGGGGTTCGGGAGACTTAAACAAAGATGAGCTCGAACGCCCAAACATTGAAGTCATGGAGTGAAGTTTGTATAACTCTTTGGTTAAACCTCACACATTTCTAGAACTCCAAATGTACGAGAGACACTGATCTGAGTGGCTTGTTGGATCTCCACCATTGAAAATTTAACATGTATGTTCTCACAATCTGAGCCTTAATTTGACTGTTCTAAATTGTTGCATTTTTTCCACGGGTGTTCCTTGTGCATACAAAATACTTGGTTGGCATGTTTCAAGATCAATCAATGGAAAACACGATGACAAGTATTTTGAACTAAATCACAACATGCAATTATCCTTCAAGAAAACAGAAACAATTTTCACAAAGAATCAATCAAGAAAGATAATGATGAAAACCAAGTCATTTAGCAATGGGAACCCAACTTGACCAACCAAAAGAGGAATGATTTTTATGAAGGTATAAAGAAAAAGAGAGGAGGGATAGGGGTGCAGACTTAGGTATCAACACATTTCACAATGATGAGTTGGAAGGTTTGGCCAACGCCTCTGTTGAAACTTTTTTTTTTTTTTAATTTTATCTTTAAGACTAAAACCTTCCTTTTTTAGATTTCAGATTTTCCTAAAGCATAACCCTTGCTATCATTTCCAAAATCCCGGTACCGAAGTCCCGACAAGATTTTTTCTTTAAATAATAAAAGGCGGAAAATTAAAATGTTTTTAATTTTTGACGCACGTTCTTTTTTCACGATAAACTTAAAACCTAAAGGAGTTAAGATTTTTTTTTTTTTAAACTTTCAGGATTCGGGTCTACTCAAACCATGTGTTTTCCTTACATATTGAATCACGAAATCCCGATACCCAATTTCTTGAAAGAATGAAAGTTAGTTTAATCCTGATTAATCAATTCACTAATACAGAAGTTAATGCCTAACCTAATCTCATCGTGACTTTGCAATTTCAAGAATCAAGGTTTATCGATGACATACCTCATGTATCCACAATCCCTGAAACCCTGAAACGCGAAGTCTCAAACCATAATCATCTTTTAAACTATACTAACTCTATTTTAAAAACAAGATTAACGGTAATTAAACTTAGATATTTTCTTATTTTCGGTACCGTTGAATGAAATCTTTCGAATTTTGAATCTGGGATTGCCGAAATATGGCCTTATTAATAAACAGATAACTGATAAATGTTATGCGTATCTCAAAAATATTTTTTTCATTAAATGTGATTGATTACAGGTCAGTTGTGTCAGTGTTTTTGTCATAAAATGAGTTTAAGGCGAATTAAAAGTCTGTGTTCTAAAACCTATGCTTGTTCTATCCTTCAAAGGTAATTATCATTCGGCCAAGCTCATATGCTTCTTTCCTGTGATAGGTTTTCCATATAACATAGAGCTATGGCTCCAAAGAAAGTACCGAAGAAGAGTGAAGATACAGAGGAAATGCATAACCCAGAAGGAGATATCATATTTGACACTACATCGGGATATCGTGGCTTCCAGAGGGGATCCACTTTCACTACACCCCGACAACCGCCGCCTCAGTAGATGACACCTTATTGGGGACCACAGCATCAATAGAAACAGTTTAGGCCTATTCATAAAAATAGACCAGGGTTCCAGGTCGGTGGGCTGTCATCTTGTACTTCAGGTACCAGGACTACTAGGTCGAAGAAAGGGTGTTGGACGTGTGGGGAGCCTCAATACCAGTGAGACTGTCCTGTGGAGAGGACCAGAGCATCTGAATCATCCGGACCCACTACCATGGGAGATATGGGCAAGGCCCATCGGATTCATGCAGTGGTGAATAACCGCCAGGAAGAGCACCAGTCGATTGTGCCTGAGACGACAGATACTGTCGTTGACCAGACCCTTAGTATTTTGATAGATCTCGGCGCTACCGAGAGTTTCATTTCTGGTGCAGTGCTAAAAAGGATTAAGGTAAAGGCATTCGAACAGGATGAGTTTAGCTTCATGGAGATGGCTTCAAGAGCCAAACAGAAGGTTGGAGGAAAGGTTACGGACTATATCCTTAACCAGGGAGAGTTTATCACAAGGGCCAACCTGTACATCATGATCCTAGGATCTTATGATGTTGTAATTGGTATGGATTGGTTGGAATCGAATGAGGCGATACTCAACTGTAAGATGAAATGGTTGAGCTTGGTCGATGACGAGGGACAGAGAAGTGTGATTGTAGGACGAAACTAGGGAGTTTCTCTGAGATTCATCTCTTCCTTACAACAATGGAAGAGTATGCGCAAGGGGTGCAAGATTTATGCGATCCTTACGCTAAACGAGAAGGGATTAGCAGAAGGTCTAGAACACCTTCCGGTGGTGAGAGAGTTTGCGGGCGTGTTTCTGGAGGAGTTACCTGGGATTTCTGTCGGAGAGGGAGTTGGATTTTACTATAGACCTAAAACCGGGGACTGAACCGATAGCAAGAACGCCTTATCGGATGTCGACCCCAGAGTTACAAGAGTTGAAAATGAAACTGAAGGATTTGTTGGACCTGGGACCGATACGTCCTAGTGTGTCACCGTGGGGTGCACCTGTTATTTTCATACGAAATAAGGACGGATCGTGGAGGCTTTGCATTGACTACCATCAACTGAACAAGGATACGATCAAGAATCAGTATCCATTGTCGAGAATTGATGATCTATTCGATCAAATGAAGGGTGTGACAGTGTTCTCCAAGATCGATTTGCGATCAGGGTATCACTAGTTATGGATCAAGGAGGATGACGTCCCTAAGACCACCTTTAAGATGAGATTTGGACATTACAAGTTTACTATTTTACCGTTTGGACTGACAAACTCCCCAGGGGTATTTATGAGTTTGATGAATGGGGTGTTCTGTGAATACTTGGACAAGCTTGTCCAAGTATTCATTGACGATATCTTGATTTACTCTCGAACAACGGAGGAGAGTGATGAGCACTTGCGCTTGGTACTACAGTGTCTGCGAGAGCACAAATTGTTTGGGAAGTTGTCCAAAGGCTCATTTTATCAATCGAAGATTCACTACTTAGGGCATGTCATCTCCAGCGAAGGCATTGCAGTGGATCCAACCAAGGTCAAGGATATTATGAAATGGCCTGCATCAACGAATGTCATGGAAGTGAGTATCTTTATGGGTTTAGCAGGATACTATCGATAGTTTGTCGAGGGATTTTTGAAGATAGAAAATCCGATCACGAAATTGCAGAAAAAGAACAAGAAGTTTGTTTGGACCGAGAAATGCGCGGAAGCATTTCAGAGGCTTAAGGAGTTGTTGGCAACAACACCGATACTAAAGGTCCCTGACATGGACACAGACTTCTTGGTATGCACAGATGCATCCAAGGAAGGCTTAGACGGAGTCTTGATGCAAGACGAATGAGTGATTGTTTACATTTCGAGGAAACTGAGAAGGCATGAAGAGAACTATGCGATGCACGATTTGGAGTTATTAGACATCGTATATGCCTTGAAGGTTTGGAGACATTACCTGGTTGGACGAAAATTTGAACTAAAGACTGATCATTGTGGACTACAACACATTTTTACGCAAAGTGACCTGAACGTGTGACAACGACGTTGGTCGTAATTGCTTAGCGAGTACGACTTTGAGATTACTTACATAAAGGGAACAATGAACCGAGTGGAAAATGATTTAAGTCAGAGGCCACACATATTTTCGGTGTTGCCTCTTCAAACGAATCTACGTGAAAATATTCTAACTTTACAGCGTGATGACGACTGGTACAAGGAGGTCGAGGGTTTTATCGGACAAAACACAATGATGGTACCACGATATGAGGGATTTTCATTTGATAGAGATGGTTTATTGAGGTTTAAAAATCACATATACGTACCACCAAATCACGTGTTGAGGAAGTTGATCCTGAGTGAGGCTCATAGATCAGTTTACATGGCTCATACGGGAGTCACGAAGATGAGGGAAGACCTTAAACCCTTATTCTTCTAGAAGGGAATTAAGGCCGACATAGTCAACTATGGGGCCAGATGTCTAGAATGTCATTAGGTAAAGGCTGAACATAGACACCTAGCAGGATTACTACAACCACATGCCATTCCGGAATTGAAATGGGAGGTTATTTCGATGGATTTTATTATTGGATTGCCACTGATGGCAAGGATACATGACTCAATTTTCGTAGTTGTAAACACTCTGACGAAGAGTGCTCACTTTATTCCTGTTCATACAATGTATCAGGCACCTGACATAGCTAGAATTTTCATCGGTGAGATTGTGAGGCTGCATGGCATGCCTAAGAGGATTATATCTAAATGAGGATCGGTGTTTACTGGATGATTTTGGACGAGTTTCCAAGATGCCTTGGGAACCCAACTTAAATTTAGTACTGTGTATCACCTGGAGACTGACGGGCAGAC
>SNQJ01S0145250.1:3729-16084 GCA_010110895.2 Picea sitchensis
AAGCTCCAAGAGCTTGGTATGCCAGAATAGACAGCTATCTAATGAGACTTGGTTTCTCCAAAAGTCATGCAGATCCAAATCTTTACTACAAAGTTGTGAACAATGCACCTGTGATTCTACTACTATATGTGGACGATCTATTCCTAACAGGTGAAGAGTCTCTCATCATCCAGTGCAAAAAAGAACTAGCTTTTGAGTTTGATATGAAAGATCTTGGTCTCATGCATTATTACTTGGGACTAGAAGTATGGCAGAAGCGTGGTGAAGTATTTCTTGGACAAGGAAAGAATGCAATAAAGATTCTTCAGAAGTTTGGAATGATGGATTGCAAATCCATGGACACTCCTATGACCACAGATATAAGAAAAATAAGAGATTATGATTTTGATCCATTAGATCCATCACTATATCGACAATTGATTGGGTCATTGATGTATTTGGTAAATACTCGACCAGATATTTTCTTTGTCGTGAACACACTAAGCAAGTTCCAGGTGGAACCTAGACATGAGCATTGGACGGTTGCAAAGCATGTTCTAAGGTATATCCGTGGGACACTAAACTACGGTTTAAGATATACATCATCCAATGATATACAGCTTCACGGATTCACGGATTCAGATTGGGCAGGAAGCGCAGAAGACAGAAAGAGTACTTCAGGGATGTGTTTCAGCTTGGGCTCCGCTATGATATCTTGGGGCAACAGGAAACAGAACTCTGTCACACTCAGCACAGTTGAAGCAGAATATATCATAGCATGTGAGGCATGTATAGAAGCAATATGGCTGAGAAAGTTGATCTTTGATTTATTTGATCAGGTTCCAGATTCGACCATAATACATTGTGACAATCAGAGTTGTATAAGGCTATCAGAACACCCAGTGTTTCATGAACGGTCGAAACAGATTGAGATCAAATACTACTTTATTCGAGATAAATTCCAGGAAGGAGAAGTAAAGCTCTAGTACATCTCCACAGATGAGCAAACAACATATATCCTGACAAAGCCTCTGTCCAAAATAAAGTTTACACATTTTCGAGACAAGTTGGGGATCGTGGAAATAACTCCCTTAGCTGAAAGGGAAGAAATGACTCTCCAGGTTGGGAGGGAGCACTAACATATTATTGAATTGAGGACAGACATTTTCAAGGTTGAAGAATGGTCCAGCTTGGGCAGTTCCTTTCCAGTTCGGAAAGTGGTTTGAGATTTTTTACGGACAGGCATTTCCCAGTTCGGAAAATGATCCAGATCGAACGGTCATTTTTGTAATGAAAATGGTTCGATGGATTGTTGATGTACCATAGACAACGATTTCCCATTGTGGTTAACATGGGGAATGGTCTAGGACAGTCTCTCTTCTTGACGGTCACTCTTAGTAGTGGTCAAGAAGACTGGTTCGCCTAGCCGGACAGTCATTCTTTCAAAGCTCACAGTTGTGAGTAGTTTCGAAGAATGGTCCGTTTTGGAGGTTGGTGCAGGACCAACATTTCCTTAGGAAATGGTTCGGACAGTCATTCTCTAGGGCAGATTCATTCTCTCTAGGTTGCACTTTGTTTAGTGCCGGAGGAATGGCCCAGATAGGTGAATGGTCTAGGTTCAACAATCAAGGACAGGCTTTCCCTAGGGTAAACTCATTCTCTCAAGGTTGCACTTTGTTTAGTGTCGGAGGAATGGCCCAAGATAGGGAATGGTCCAAGCTCAGAAATCAGGACAGTTATTCTTCCTTGCCTGAGAAGAATAGTCCAGATAGCCCATCATTGATGTTCTACTCTGAGGTCAGATACTCTTCCTGATCTCACAGATGTGAGTGGAAGAATGGCCAAGATCACTCAGTTTATATCATAACATTGTTTCTGTGCAGATTGATATCAGTTGATATAATGGAGACTATGTGCCTCCAGACAATAGAGATATGCTACTGTGGTGGATATGTTCCACTATTTGTGACTATGTGTCACAGATTGAGTAGTTGTGTACTACTATGAATAAACACAGTTGTGTTCTGTCAGTTGACATTGTATCAGTTGTCATGGAGATTATCCAGCTGGATAATAATGACGGTGCTCGTGATGCTACCAGTTGAATGTTATGTTTGTGCTCAAGACCATTATCAGTTATACCTCCCTAGCTAGGAGGGAGTGTTGATATTACAGTAGCGTCGGGAGGTATCAACCTCCATTGTGACCCTTTGACAAGATTAGAATATTCTAGAAGCAAGAAAAGAAGTGAATGTAACCCTAGAAGAGATGTCAGCTAAGAGAGATAATTAATATGAATTAATTAGTACCCAGAATGAGAAGTCAACCCAGGCAGTCTGCCAGAGCCAGTGTAAATACAAGGTGCCAGTTCTCACTTTACACACAGCTCTCAGAATTACAGAGAGACACTTGTGCGCACTATAGTCTGGCAGTCTTGTGCGCAAGTTCTGGAGAAGGTGTTGCCGCCAATTCTGAAGCCTATTGTTTCTATCTTTCTGGGTTGGACTCTCTGATCATCTTTGGTTACTTCTTGCTTGGTGCATTAGCCTTGCTTGGCTATTGGTTTGCTACCAGGATTCTTCTCTTTGTCAAGGTCAAGGTGCTCGGAGAGTGGCTTCAGCCTATGGTTGGGTGACAATAGTGATATTGTCTATGGTAAAACGAGCACATTCTAACAAGGGTTTCCCTATAGGGAATTCATTCTTGAAGTGTTTATATCTATCATAGACCCTACATCCAAAGGGAACACTTGCGTAGTCTAGGACTTGAGTATATCTCTAATCTTTCGCAATAATTTCCACACCATCAAGCAACCCAAGCCCTAAATCCATCTCAACTAGGTTGCATGCCATAGTTTTTATAGCCATATTTTTTTACTCTTCATCAAACACAAGAAAAGATCCAATGTTGTTTGCAATCTCCTTCAACACTTTCTCATTCCATAGCTCTAAGGGTGATCATGGCATTTTTACCCACACTAGATAGAGAATATTCTTTGTGCTTTTAGGTCAAAGCAAGAAGTCCATCCCTTGAAGGACATCATTGCGAGCCACAAAACTAGTGACCTTTTTAATATTTCTTGTATGCTCCTCGCTTTTGAATACAAATGTTATTCATCCTATGGCAAGGTGTGATACAAGGGCATATATCCAAGGATTTTAGCTCAACATAGGAATGATTCAACATTATGTATTTCCTCATTACTAAACAAAAAAATTCTGCACTTTCTTCTCCTTTCACTGTTCGATTATTTTCTATTGATTTCTCACTATTAACCCCTGAAACCCCCACTAATTCCTCTACACTTAGGGATTTTCCACCTCCTTTAGATGAGGACTCTACCAATTTGCTTCCTTCTGCATAAAATATGTCCACAATCTCTTCCTTGATGCCTCTAAAGGAACCATTACTAACCTTGACAAAAACCCTAGATCTCCATTGTCGACCTCTGGCAACCAAACCGTGCACTGGAATGTTTGGATGGACTGCTTCCTTGGGGTGTATGCCCAACTTCCCATCCTCCATTCATGTCATTTGAAATCACGTGTACTCTCTTGATTGTCCTTTTGCTAGTAGAATTGTCATCATTGTCACATTTTTGTTGATATACCTTCTTTCCTAAGTTTTGAGACTTTGAGAAATTTGAGGGTGATTGCCTAGGAATTTTTGGAACAAAGTCTTGAGCCTAGTTAGGGTTTGTTTGTCAACATCTAGATTCCTCAGAGACTCCATTGAAGATTACACTAGATTCAGAGTCTCTAAAAATTCAGAATACAAAAAAAGGGCTTTGTCCTTGTACCAAGATCTCATTATCTCTTCGTAAGAACTAAAGATCAACCCATTGGAAAGCTCAAATGTGATCCTCCCCATAATGAAAATGCTCCCCTTCCTCCATTGTTTAAACCCCATAACTTAGGTGAAAATCCCTTCCTCATCACCATAATACATCTATATACATAGATTTCATCATTCATAATCAACTTTAACCATATGTATATGTATATATTAAATTAATAATTTTCTGAATTTAAAAGTGTTTTTTGGTATTCGAAATGTTTTTTCTTCTAATTTCCATCATAAATTATTAGATTTCATCATTCAGAATCAATTTTAACCCTTTGTGTGTGTATATATTAAATTAATAATTTTATGAATTTAAAAGTGTTTTTTTTATATTCGAAATGCTTTTTCTTCTAATTTCCATCATAAATTATTATGAGCCGTAATGTCTATTCCATCATAAATTATTATGAGCCGTAATGTCTATGCTGGAAATGTGCCCCATTTTGGAGCATAAACGACCCCTTTTACTTTAAATATTTGTGCCTAGTTTGAACGTTTCTCCCAAGGGGATATACTGCCTTTACCTCTTAAGTATCCTAAGCTTTGGAATTGGTAGCGTCAGTTGGTATTTGAATATCATGTACAAGATTGAACCTTTTCTATATACTAGGTTATCAATTCTTGTAGCTTATCCACACCTAACCTTTTCTATATACTGGCTTATCAATTCTTGTAGCTTATCCACACCTCTTATGCACATTTTAAATATCTAAATTGACAATCTTAATATGTGGAATTGGTAGCTTCAGTTGGTATTTAAATATCATGTAAAAGATTGAACCTTTCCAATGTACTGGATTATCCATTCTTGTATCTTATCCACACCTCTTATGCACTGTAAAGTGTAAACTCCACCATCTCAAATGAAAAAATGCAACCAACCGAAGACCTTTTCTATATACTGGGTTATCCGTTCTTGTAACTTATCCACACCTCTTATGCACATTGTAAGCTCAACGGTCTCAAATGAAAAAATGCAACCACCAGAAAATCGATACTTTGAAAATAAATAAATGATGTCATGACAGCACAGTTACCTACGCCATTTCTTGGAATTAGAATTGCTGGAGGAGTTTATCAGCAGATCTAGGCATAAAATTTTGACCACCTACTTTGTCACATAGAACTCCAAGTTACATTATTTGCTTCTACAGTATTCAAATAACGCGCCTGAATGGATCATCATTACCCATTTTAGAAGTAAGGCTAATTCACAGAAAGCTAAAGGTGCCTGAATGGATCATCATCACCCATTTTAGAAGTAATTCCAATTCACAGAAAGCTAAAGGTGATGCCAATTTACCTCGGATCATCATCACCCATTTTAGAAGTAATTCCAATTCACAGAAAGCTAAAGGTGATGCCAATTTACCTCGTTCAGTCCATGAGATTCCTAGAGGGCACCACATTGCCATTGATAACTTACCAATCGCAACTATAGCAGGGATACTTGTTGAGGAAATTATAGGAACCTTTATGCTGTTTTAGCTCATGTCCAGCTTTAGCAATGACTGAAAAATGCAATCCTGCTGTACTTATGGCACCATGGGAGATATTTGAAAAAGCAGTGCAAAGTTCAAACTGCCAAGAACTTATCACAGACCTCCAATACTACAAACATATATCCATCAGGAAAGTAAAGGGAATTCTTGTAAAAAACTCAAATGGCATGCTTCACACTGTAGATTCTTCTGCAAAATTTTCCCTGTTGGTTAGCTGCTTCTCAGCTTTGGTTTCTGCAGAATTACCATAAATGTATGAACCAAACCCCCAAATCGTAAGCAGGAGAGAAAGAACTTTGAAGCCACCCATAGGGTCATGGAAACATACAACAGCTGCAATAGTAGTCAGAGGGACTCGTACTGCATTAAGCACTCCAGCCATCATCGTCGATGTCAGGTAAAGCACTGATACACTTCCTAGTATTCCAAGCTGGAAAGTTACAGACCCCCAGAAAAGTACCATATAGTACGAGACTGCCCCATGTTTAAACGCAGCTGCCTCTAACTTCATGGCTGTGAAATCGTCATTTATAATAACACCGATTGTCGTAAAAAAGTAACCGAACAGTGAAACCATCACCTGTTGTTCTAGGACAACATGAAAAGACTCCCTTCCCAATATCTTAATGAACAGAAGCTCTGATAATGCAAAAATTAGGCCATGCAATGCAGAACCTAAAATATCCCATAAGTAGCCAGCAGCATATTGGCGATGGCTTACACCTGCTGGTTTATCAGAGTCTGAGTCTATGGCTATAATCACAGCAGCTGCAGTTATAATCACTATTGATTTCAAAGTGCAAGCATTCAGTTTTTTTCTCACAATGAAATAAGCAAATATTGCTGTAAATGTGAGTGATGATGAAGCAAGAAGAGTAGCAGTTGATGCAGGCAAATATGAAAAAGCCCACGCATACAGTAGGTTGTCAACAGCACTTAACAAGCCAAGTATAGCATATGAAACAATGAGTTTCCAACTAAGTGGTGTAGGTGAAATTCCTTTCTGAAAAATAAAATGGAAGTAGAAAAACAGCTGTTAGAGGCCAGCCTGCTACTGCTATCCATGACAACAACCACATACTCTTTCCACCATCAACATAGTATAGACGAGAAAGGAGGGTAGAAGCTGGAAAAGCAACCAGCATTGCAGAGCTGCTTAGGAAGAAGAGCACCCAGTGAACAGGTGTTTTCCTTTCAAAATACTTCCAGAACCTGGAATAAGTCGGGTACCTTTCTGACACTCTATAGAAATTTATTGGTTCCTGAGATATACCTGTTATATTGAGATGCATCAAATGTTAAGCACCCTTCAAGTATTCAATAAAAGACATGGAAGAATAAGTAGATTGAGAGGTAAAAGAAACACTGAACTCGAAACATGCACGAAAAACACATACTAGTAGTAGTAAGTCTTGCATGGTGCAAGCATTATTCATGGCATGCAGAAGCATACACTGAGACAAAATACAACTCATTATGTTTTTAGCGACACCAAACCCAACAACACATTACCACAAAATTTGAAGAAAGTAAAACTAAATGCACACAACGGTTCTAATGAAGTTTGAACATGTGATGAATGGATACTGAAAGTTTCCAATTACTAATAAAAGATCTATATTGTATTATGATGAACAAATATTTCAAAAAACAAGCTTCATATCTTAGACATGATGAATAGTAGTCTAGAATTGAATCAGCCGAGTTTTTATTCCTAATTTTCTAATACAAAATCGAATGAATCTATGTTAGAGGGCAGCGAATCCCTTGACAATGAACTTTAAAATCTTAATATATGTGTGTGTTTTTGCGAGAGTGTGTACCAAACAAAATAAGAAATTGAAATATATAATAAACATCAAAACACATAACATAACTTCTTCCTTAACTTCTCCCTTTTTGTCGGTATGGATTTCAAGTGAGGAAGAAGAAGGTGAACCCAAAACCTACTCTAGAACCATCCACTACAACACAAGGATAATCACAAAGCAGAATTTGTCGTTTTCTTTTACAAACAACTGGTAAATCATCAACTCCTCTGTATAAACTGGATTGTAGATAGCATGAAAAATAGATCACTCCCTCAATAGAAGCCAGCTTCGACCAGCTGATCAATTCTGAAGAATTTCAAGTTGTTCCCCTGTATAAACTGGATTATAGATAGCATGAAAAATAGTTGACTTCCTCAATAGAAGATAGCCTTTACCAGCTGATCTATTCTGAAGAATTTCGAAGTGTTAGTTTAGCAGGTCTACATTATAGCTAGCATGATTCTTTTAGGGAATAGATCAATGAATTTCTCTAGAATACTACAGATGATTTAAGCTAGTTAAGGTTGCAAATACTGGAAATTATATTGTTCCATTACATTGAGACAATGACAGAATACAACATACAAAACAGGTAGTTGCATTACAGTTTTCCAGACAACATTGACACACAATTGGCAAAACGTCATGCTTGGTCCGACAATATCAGAACCTAGTACATACACAAATTCCTAGACATGAGATGGTTTTGATGCAGGGTCAAAAAAGGCAATAAGGTTTTCCCAAAACATGCTACAAATTCACATAACCATTGCAAACCATTGCCAATTCTCAAGGGTCGTAATATAATTACTGCAATATTAGGAACTCACAGATATTACGGTTAATTTGCATTGCCTGGTTAAATTAGACAATTTTTAGTAACAGTGGGGTTAACACATAAGATTGTATGGGTCAAACAAAGTCACCTTAGTTTTGTTCTTTGAGTCATAAAAAGTTTCAAAAAAGTTTTTGTCAATAATAGACCAAGGAACAAAAACCTCCTTCAGTTTATGCACATGTGTTATGATTTCAAATAAATTCCCAAAGTACAATTGCTATAGGAGGGTTCTTGCACTTTTGAACAAGTCGTCTTCAAGTAAGTTTTCCAGGGGTTTTGAGAAGGCGTTTGCAGTTCTTGATGACTCCATTGTGTAGCAGACATCATAAGATTTCCAACCATACCACTTGCAGCTCAAAAATCCTCTGGGAAGGCCTCCAAACACCATCTCAAAGACCACGCTGTGTTTCTGCTGAAAGCACGCTGCGCTTCTGCAATTTTTGAGTGACTAACTTCAAACTTGGATTCTGAACAAATTAGAAAGTATTTTTGAAAACTGGAGGAGGTCAGACTTGCACGGATGGATGACTTTTGATGTCTTTGGTGTTTCATGAAAGTTCCTAATTTTGGAGGAAAACTCAGAAAACACCCCAAATTTCATGTTTCTGCCATTGTTTTTCAACCCACGCTACGCTTTTGGAGTAATCTTGGGGAAATGAAGTTTTGAGTGTCTTACAGGTGGTTTTTTGCAAGTTTCAAGGTTCAGTTGGTTAGAGGACATCCAAGGCTACCTTATCCAACCTTCAGATCATCAAAAATATGTATAAAAGCTATCTCAAAAGCTCCTCCAAGTGCACGCTACACTTCTGTCAAAATGCGCTACGGAATGTGTTGCAGAAACTCTGTTCTAAAACTGTTGAACTGGGATTTTTGACCAGTTGAATTCCGGGAGGATTTCCGGGTGAACCAGAATGAATTTTCAAAATACAAAGGATATTATTGTCAAGCACTGACCCAAGAACATTAACCTCTTTCATTTTTCACACAGGTGTCACGGATTGGGAGATTCGAAGGAATCTTTGAGCCCTATTTTTTCAGTTTTCATGATTTCCTGATTGAGACATGTTTTTGCGACACGTATTCCGGTCAGCTGGAGATTAATTTCAAGAAACCGAGAGAGGTTTTTCTTTAAAACAAGTTTATCTACAAAAACCGTTCTCATATTTTACACAGCTGTTGTAGTTTGAGAATTACAAGTGGCATTTTGAAGCCTAGTTTTCATAATTTCGCCTCCTGGAAAGCAGGAAATCAGTGAAAACGTGTCATTCTCTGTTTGTGATTGTTTATATTTTGGGAAAGGGGTTAGAGTTCGAATTGGTGAGCTGGAAAGGACCTATATGGCTATATAGTCATTTTACAAGAGGGTAGGGAGGTTGGATTCATGAACCAAGAGAGGCTAGAGAGAGTAGGAGTAGGCAGTTTCTCTATGTGTGTTCATTTGTAAGCATGTGGGCATTTTATGATTGTAAGCATTACTGCTATTGGAGACTCATGAGAGCTGTGATTTCAGATTGCTATTATTTTGTTTATATATCTTCTTATTTGAATATATCGCAGATTTGAGGATCAAAGGCTGCCAATGATTTATGGATCCCTAAGCAGCAGAAGATCTGTTGTATTTTGCCCATCAGACATTGTTTATATTCAAGTATTTGTTGATTCATTAAATTGAGAGGATCTCTATTTAGTGAACATTCTATCTTATGTTTTCCTTCTTCATTTTTCGACCTATCAGCATATAATCTTGTTTTCTGTTGAGCAGCTTTAGTGCCTTCGATGAGTAGAATGTTTGTGACTCCATTGCCCATTGGTGTAGCCTACTGATCTGCAGTTTGCTGCCCTCTCCCTTTCTTTCTCCATCTTGCTGATCCACCTATTCAAAACCAAAATTATCTTTTACATTCTGATGGTTGCTAAGCTTACACTTTAGCAGTCAAAGTGTGACTTTCAATGCTAACAAGCAGCAAATCACCTTTGCGTGCCTCTGCTGGGAAATTCTATGGATAAAATCAGTGGATGCCTTTAACAAAATCTTATATATCTAAGCAATATTCATTGTACGGGATAGACGCGATGCTCAGCAAGTTAGAAGCCATATGAGAGGGGCAGGGTAATGGCGTGGTATGAAGAAAAGATAAAGTGTCGAAAGCGAAGCTAATACACTACTATTATTGAGTACATCCATCCATAAATGGTGAATGGGCCTTGTGTTTGCATATGGGATGAATATGACTGACATACATATAAGTGGAATTCGAAAATACATACGATTTCGAAATTCAAATTTGCCCATCAAGTTCGTATCTATTTCTATGTCATCCATAATGGGTATCAGATTGATTATACTCACTTGGGCGAATGCTGTCTGCTTCCGTTGCTTCTACCCCCATGCTGAAGAATAACCTGCAGGGCTGGTCTTGCTGATAGATTGAATCCGATAAGGCTTCGTTGTTATGAACTAAAGGTCTTCTTATAGGCTTGCAGAAAGTCGGAGTGATTATGCCGAAGGCAGGCATGTATATATAGGAAAAGCTTTTGGCTGAAACCTATAAACAGCCTAAAACCTGTCAACCAAACGATCAACCCAAAACACCCAAAACCTGTCAATCAAACCACCCTCAAGCATGTGGCTTCACACCTTTCTCCCTCCAGCTCTCAAGCATGTCGCGTCACACCTTTTTCGTCTGGCTTGGTGCAGGCTTTATACACCTCCAGCGGTCAAGCATTTCGCCTCGACCGGTTTTCTCGACCTTTTTGGTCCGGCTTGGTGCAGGCTTTGACTTCTGCTGCTTTTGTATGACTCCAACTGGTCTCATCAAGCGCAGCACCCACTCTCTCCGGCAACAGTAGCATGCAACCTTCAAGCGCAACACCCACTCTCTCCCGCAACAGTGGCGGAGCCATCAAAATGCTTGCCCATTCAACAGATTTTCCGATTAAAAAAATTTCCGAAGCCATCAAATCCTTTGCCATTTTTTCGGGCTCCCTTCTGCAGCTTGCCTTTGCAACAAGAAATATCTACTTAAATCCAACTATTTACCTTATTTAAGCTCATTGCCCCATTCTCTACCACACAAAAAAGCTTCAATATTCATCGTCCGCTCGTCTGACGTAAAAGGCAAGAGCGGGATTGGAACTCGAGACCTGCCATTATTTTGTGAACAGAAATTACTCTGTAGCCAATATTGAAAATGTTAAACGCATTGGGATTCGATTCCAGGTCTCTCCAACAGATAAGCTAGACATGTGAAGAAAATGATGCACCAATACATACCCATCATCGACGACATCTCTGACATCAAATATTTTTTTATATTGAATTCAGGTCGATTACATACCTTCGAAAATCTCTTCTTCACGACTCCACTTTTCGTCCGTGCAGCATTTTACAGCCTTGAGTCAAAGCAGACAGGCTGAGAATCGAACTCAGGAGTTTCCCTTGCCAGCAAAAGACAATTCAACATTTACCAACAAAGAGTTCAAACTGAACACATGGTTTGATTGCACTTATCCCATGTTCTTTTCTTTTCTTTCTTTTTCTTCACCCAACAATTGCTAAAAACTTGTAAATTTTGATGAATATTACCAATCCAAGCATATTTTAAGTAAAGAGAGGTGAATATTTAAAGAGAAAATGACCAATTGGTGAATACGTTTTTTGAAAAAAAACCAAAATATAGCCAATTAGCAAAATTTCACCACTAAAAAGTGTTGAAATTAGTGCAGCTGCAAAAGCCATTGTCCAGGAGGATGGCATAAGACCCTAGCTGAGATCTAGGGCCCCCAGTAAACTCTTAGGGTTCTTGGTTTGGAACCAAGTAGTTTGAGCCATGGCAAAAGATCCTAGTGAGGGCCCCCAGTGTATTACTAAGGTTCTTGGTCAATGACCAAGCAGTAAGTCCCTAGATGTGTTCTAGGGCCCCTGGATGTGTTCCAGGGAATCCTTGTTCGGTGCTTGGATTGATCCTTGGATGTGTTCCTTGGTGGTTGATGATGTAAGTCCCTAGATGTGTTCTAGGGCCCCTTGGATGTGTTCCAGGGAATCCTTGCTTGGTGCTTGGATTGATCCTTGGATGTGTTCCTTGGTGGTTGATGATGTAAGTCCCTAGATGTGTTCTAGGGCCCTTGGATGTGTTACAGGGAATCTTTGCTTAAATGCTTGGGTTGATCCTTGGTCTTGTACCTTGGTGGATGAAAGACCCTAGATGTGTTCTAGGGCCCCCAGATGTGTTCTGGGGTACCCTGGTCTTGGACCAGGTAGTTCTTGGTTGTGTACCAAGATGTGATGATGTGTGATCTTCCTTCTCTCTCCCGGGATGGTCCATGAGACCTAAGAGTAGCCACAAAGATGAACATGACCACATCATGGATGTTTCCTCCTA
>SNQJ01S0145252.1:0-16041 GCA_010110895.2 Picea sitchensis
CTCCATTTCCATCTGGAGTTTTGTCACCACTGCCTCCCTTATGCATTGAAGGGTTGGAGCCTTCACCCTGTGACAATATGTTCCTTTCCATCAAGATCTTCATCATCTCTCTCATATCCATGACAACCTTTCTGAGATCTTCATCTTCGGTAGGAACACGTTCATGACTTTCTTCATGAGCCATGCTTGGTGAATGTCTCGCTGAAACTTGTGGTGATGGTATATGATTTCTCCTTATCGGATAAGAAATTGGCTCCACAAGTTGACCTTCTCCTCTTGTGAGTTTCAACCTTGTGAGCATCAAAAACAAAACTTGCAAACAATCAAGTCTTCAAAAACCAGTGCTCTGCAACCAACTTGATCTAAAATTGAAGAAGACTTGAAATACTTGAAATTATTGCAATGTAAATGTTATGTGTTTAAAGCAAATGGATCAGTTTGAAACACATATATTAAGGGATTACTTATGCAAAATACACATAGACAACAGCATAATCAATGAACATAAGCACATAAACACAACAATTGATAAAGGAGTTCACCCCTCTCTTGGGCTACATCTCCTTGTCCAGCTTCCAATGGATCATTATTATTAATTGCTCAAAAGTTCTCAAAAACATGTCTTACAATGCTTAAACTGACAAACCGACTGCTCCAATGGCTTCAGAGCATCCAAAAACCCCTGTCTGGGCTCTTTCGGCACCTCAATCGGTCGAAAAACGAAGAAGTTGGGCCTCCTGGAAGTCTCCCCCTTCAAGCTTGTTGTCTCTGCATCTACAAATTGCACCCTTGTCAATTGAACCTGGCACACACGCAATAAATAGTGTGAAAACCCAGCACCGGGTGCAACCGTGCCAATGGTGCAAATCATAGGATGGTTAAGGGCGCGCCAACCCCTAACCGCCTAGCACCTGGGCACATAGGGGTTCATACGACTGTGCGTATAGGCAAAAGGGGCCAAACGGTTACAACCGTGCCAACCAAATTAACTCCCCGCTCCGATCATGGGCATATGGCATGCAACATAGAACCACGGGCTATGTAATATAAACTCTGTGCCAATCCAACTGCCAGGCTATACCATATATGGTATGGTCACATATGAAATCAAATGACCGCAGGTCAGGGCTAAGCCCTGGCCTGACCCCCTGCCAACGGTTACAATATTTGAATTGAAATATAATTAAACTCACATATATTACAAGGCATAATGTGTAACCCATCGGTCAGTCGGAGTTTGTGAAAACTATGTGGTGGGGGAGGTCCGGGGGTCGAACCCCACAGACTCCATTAATTTTACATAACGACCCATGAACCAATAAAGGGGTGCCACGTGGCAGCCCATGATTGGGCCACGTGGCACCTTACCACTAGCCAATGAAATTCCATGTGTCACCATCTTATTCGACCATTCCTGCCAATCATAAATGCCACGTCACTTCTGTACAATCGTACGACCCTGCCACGTCAGCCTGTATGGACTGTACAATCAACATCATTTTTTTTTCCTGTTTGACTTTATGAACAGATTGCAATATATCTCGCTCCCGATGTCCATTTGAGATGAAACAAGTTGCATTGGGTTCGCAACGATGAGGCCTACGCTCTCATCCAGTTTGAAGCGATTCCGAGCACTTTGAATTTTTGAGCTAAATTTGATCCCCTGATCAACTAATGGAGTAGGGTGTGTGGGCCTTTATAAAAGGGGTTTTTAAGAAGAGTTGTTCAGTAGTGTTTTGGAAAAGAAGGAATTTGAGATGGCCCGATTCCAGGTAAGCATATCTGGTGCAAATTAGGGTTATAACAGTGGGGGAAACACAGAGAGAAATAATTCAAAGTATTTATGTAACCTTTGCACGAAAGACCACCTGACTCACTTGTGCCCTCGACTTGCGGAGGCCCAAAAGTTATTGTCATAGCAATAGCCTGTTGTGTTAATGAACCCATTTCCACATGGGAAAAATTTAACTCAATCCTCTGCGAATGTGAATGGGGGAATTTAGGGACCCCCTTCATCATTTAGTAATCCCTCGACCTTGAATGTTTATATGTTTAAAGGTGAAGCTCACATAGCTACTAGGGCACACAATTACGGAATGCCAAGTACCGCTAAAAAGGGTAAATAAGATGAAAACCCATCTGTTCCTTTCTAGATCGAGAGAACGATGGGAGAAACAATGACATGCATCCTGAAAGGGGATTTCAAAATGGATTCACATAATCCAAACACGAGGGCTACCCAGAACTACTCTGTGGTGGAGGATTTGTCACAAACCCCTTGCATGATCTCTTCTTTGGAGGTCCTCCAGAGCTTCCCTTCATAGAGAAAGGCTCTACTATCAGCCTTGGGATCTTCTAAGACATGTAATATGGTAACTATCATGCTTGATACAATCGACTTGAATCCTCATCTCCCATATCACATCACGTTTCAGATAGTAGTGGTTTACACCACGAAAATTTTTACCTGGAATATTTTCCGTATGGTGATTGATGAGGGTGCCTCGACATGCATGATGTCATTGGCATGTTGAAATGCCATTGGCCATCTTGTTTTGTCTGCTTCACCTACTCTTCTTACGTCTTTCGATGGTCATTCTTTCAAACCACATGGAATCATCCCTTCTTTCCCCGTGCAGTTAGGAGGGAAGACCGTGTGCGTCGAATTTAAAGTAGTATATGCACCTCTCGACTACAACCTCCTGTTAGGAAGGAGTTGGACATATTCCATGCATTCAGTGGTTACCATAGTTTTTTGGGTCTTGTTGTTTCCACACGAGGGTTGAATCATGATCATTGATCAATTTCCCTTCTCCAGGACTGAACCTTCATCAGGGGCATCCACGGTCCTGATGATTGATAACCCATATCTCAGCATCATCAACATGGGGGTTGGTGTGTGCCCACCTCTCATGGGTACTTTCTATTACCTTCCTTCTTTCGACGATGTCAAGATGATATTGGTTGTCCCCGACCAGCCTAAGGCTGAAATCTTTTAAGTGTCGTTGTTCTGCATGGCTTACTTTAATGATTTGTGGACTCTTCCTTCCCCATCAATCACGATGGAAGGGATGGGGCATCATGGCATGTCCATTCCTTTGTCCGCGGCAGAGGTTGCATACTCTATAGTCCAACAAGCTTCCACCGACCCCGATCTGACTTCCACACAGAAGTTAGATCTAGTTTTCGAGCCTACTTGGGCTCAAGGTTCACTCGCCACTATCGATTGCTTAGACTTGGCCTTTCCCTCTGACGAGGTGATTATAGAGGAATTTACTATTCCAGACAAACCCTGGGATGATCTCCATCATAGATCTTATTTTCTCCTAGAGTTGGGAAGAATTGAGGCCAGTGAATTTGTATTGACTATGACTGGAGATAGGTCTTGTCCTATCAATCCTTTGGCTATGCATGCAATTTACATCAAAGGTAATATGGAAACCATCGCTAAAATGATACCTATTGATATCTCCAGAACCCCTAGCATGGTGGAGAATGTCTTTGTCGGAGCAGACTTCTCCCCCGAGGAGATTCAAATTTATACAGATTTATTTAAAGAATTGCGCACCGTTTTTTCCTGGTCTTACGAGGAAATGCCAGGCATTGATCTAAGAATCATCGAACATGAAATAACGACTTACTCTGATGCTAAGCTGACACGGAAGAATATTCATCCAGTTAATCCTCGGAAAGCAACAACTATCAAGGCTAAAGTGGAGAAACTACTCAAAGTTGGTTTCATATACCCCATCCAATTGACTCAATGGGTGTCAAATCCCATTCCGGTCAACAAAAAGAAGGGAATGATTCATGTATGTATGGACTTCCGTGATTTGAATAAGGCCTTTCCAAAGGATGATTTCCCCACCCCATTCATTGACCATATTGTTGATGAATGTGTAGGTTGTGAGGTCTTCTCTTTCATGGATGGTTTTTTGGGATACAATCAGATACAGATTAAGCCCGAAGACCAGCATAAAATATCTTTTATTAGTCCATGGGGTACATTTTCTTATTGAAATATGTCTTTTGGCCTTAAAAATGTTGGAGCCACCTTTCAGCGAGCCATGTATTTTTCTTTCCACGATCTCAAACACATAGTCGAGGCTTATCTCGATGATTTAGCATAACAATCTTTGTAATATCCCCAAGGACGAGACCTGTTGTAATCATGTTTATGAATTGTAAATCATGTTTTGTAGTTTGGTGAGCCGAGTATTGATAATATGGTAAGGCTTATGAGTTTATTAGGCTGGAGAGCCTAAGTGTTAAGGCCAAGAGCCTATTTTTGTATATGTAATTATGCAGAACGTTAATAAAAATATGAACACCTCTACGTGTAGACCGACCACGATGAATGAGTGATGGGGGACTAAGCTTCCACAGAGTGGGTAAGGGAATGGGGGATGAAAGGTGGAAAGAAAGTCTAAGCGTTGAGCCTAGGGGCTTAAGTCCTTGGGAATAATATTTTAATATTATTCCAAAATCCATTTGAAATATATGTTTTGTCCTAAGTTCCTGGAGAGGAATGCATGCTGATGGAGTGCATGCAGATTCATGGGTGACATGTGTCGACCTAGGAACATGCAGTTAGACACTATAGAAGTCAGTCGTGGAGGGGTTCGCTCCTCATTCCATCATCCTTTGCGTCTGATTTCGGATACCCTCACGCAACTCTGAGAACCAGAAAACCGAGACGTCTTCCTAAAGACCAAAACATCATCCATATGATTTCATTATTGGTCTACATCTGTCCTTGACATACCTATGAACCATTGAGAGAAATGGTCAGGAGTTGAAAGTCGACTTGTGAGTTCAAGAACCCAGTCTATCTGCCATTGCAGAGATGAATCTGTACCTGATATGTCTGTAAGTTGTTTCTTTATGTTTTCTTGAATGGGGTTGTGTTGTGCTTATCCTCACCGTGTGGGAATTGAGTCAGAAGGGGATGAAGAACTGGGTTGTAATGCCCTTAGTTGAAGAGGCAGTCTGTCAGGCCTTTGAGAAGCTATTTCTAGGTGAAGGAGTCTGTTGGGAAGTGGTATTCTTCCAGAGAGAATCTAGCAACAGCTACGGAGCTCTAAGACTTCCTGATCCAGCCTGTTGCCAAGACCCAGAGAGGGAGGTGAAGCAATGATGGAATGTGCTTTTGAAGGTGTATACTCTCGGGCGGAACAGGCATGTGGGATATGAGATTCAGTGAGTAGTGGGCGTAAGAAGGCATCCTGGGAAGAATCCTTCCGATTATTCTGTGCATTTTTCCTTGTAACCTCAGCCTAAACTAGGATTCCTTGCCTTGGGTGGAGCTTAGTCCCAGCTCAAGGGTGACCCACTGCTGAGACTGATGAGCAGTGTGGTCTAAGGCTGGGAGTTTCATGGAAGGCATGCACGTGGTTGGTGGAATTACACCAGTAATAAAAGATAAGTGTTAATTTTGTACTTAATTTATAAGTATATCCATGTCTGTGATTCTTGCAATATTATCATCTATTCCGTTGTAATCATGAATTACTGTTAATCCCATTAAATCTACATGTTAGTCGTAATTATGTTATTCCTCTGTTTGGTTTAGTTAAATGTGTGTAATATGACTTAATTCATGTTATATATATAAGTATGAGAATGTTGTTTCCATACAGTAGTGTTTTCCCGGTCGTGGGGTTGACGGTCGAGGACGTTATAGTATGGTATCAAAGTGTGGTTTACAAAACTAAACCTGAATGGGATGGATAAGTGGTCATTGGACCCAAAGTTCAGGTGGGAATCATGTTTGGAAGAACCGATTTTTGGACTTTTGAATGTTCCTGAGTGCCAAGGAGTCACTTGGTTGTGTTACAAAGCTTAGGAGGTGTAGCGGTATTATAGAACCCACAGTTGGTGTGGTATATGTCCACAGGGAGAGAGAGAGAGCTCAATGCATGAAGTGTGGGAGTCGTTGGATCTGATCGGGAGGAAAGGATATCCCTTATGACCGTTAGATCCAGAGAAGTTGCCGAAAGGATATCCGAGAAGCCTTTCTAGAGTTTGGCTGTTGGGAAAAAGCGGGGAGCGCTGAGACACAAAAACCCAAAAACCTGAGAAGATCTACATCATAGATCTGGGAGGAGGGCTCGACCATTAGATCTTGTTGATTCACGCTCGAGTTAGTCGCGAGAACCTTTCATATTTTGCAAAGTCGGGAGATAGGAAGTGAGGAGAGGTGAACACCTTTGAAACACGAAACCCCAAAATCCTGAAACAATCTACACCGTAGATCGTAGGAGAGGAGCTTGAATGTTGGATCAAGTATATGAATAGACCGTAATTTCGTAATTTCGCCAAACGAAATTTCAAAATGTGTGGATGCACGAACTCCCGATGCCCGAAACTCCGAAACAAAAAGTGAAAGTGGTGGGACCCTATGACATCGCCGGAAGTGATGTGGACCTTCTTA
Source organism: Picea sitchensis (assembly GCA_010110895.2). Lineage (NCBI taxonomy): Eukaryota > Viridiplantae > Streptophyta > Pinopsida > Pinales > Pinaceae > Picea > Picea sitchensis. The sequence goes on from SNQJ01S0145252.1 coordinate 6,434, forward strand.
AGGACACCATGTGTCACTACCTTGGTTGGCTACAACTATTCTATGGGATTAGGGGGAGAGAGGCTTAGGAGAAAATGGGGGCTATCGCCCGGAAATTGCAGAGCCAAACAGAGCTCAAAAAATTTGTGGAATCGAAATTTTTTCTTATTCGTGTTTGTTTATGAATGTTGTAATTTTATTAAGCGTTTAAGGCTTGACAAACTTCAGTTGATTGCATGTTGTGTGTGCAAAGTTCAACGCGTGTCAATACAACCGCAAATCGACGCCGAGTATAGAAATGGAAGAGGTTTGGATTGCCTCCAATTCAGAAAACAAAAGAGAAGGAAGGGATGTCAACTTGGGAGTCGAAGGATCAAAATCCAATGGGCACGGAAGATAATTGGATAAGGAATGGCATATGATGAAAATCATTGAAAGACTACAGAAAGATGCCCAGGCTCGTTGAGCCGATAGCCGAAAGATCATGAGGGTCTGGGATCAATAGGGTGAATTCAACTTAAAGATGTTGAAGATCCTGGAAAGAATAGAAAGGAAATTGGAAAAGGAGAGTGACAAAAGAAAAACAGGAAGTCGCAGGACCCCTGAGAGAAAAAGAAGATCGAGGAGTGGTAGCAGACATCGTCGCCGCTCCCCAAATAATTATGGTAAGGAAGCACACAGTAGTTCAAACCCATCCCCTACTAGAAAACACCGAAGATCTAGAGTGGATGAATTGAAAGGGGAGATGAACAAGATTAAGCCTCCTACATTTGATGGATAACATAAGAAGGAGGAAGATGTCGAAACATGGTTTCTTGGCATGAGGAAATATTTCCAACTGCATAATTATTCCTCTCATGCAAAAGGAAGAATTGTGATGTATCAACTAAAAGGAAAAGCATCCATGTGGTGGGATCAACTTGTGCAGGTGCAGCACATTAGAGAGAAAGATATCACTTGGAATGAATTCAAGAGGTATTTCGAGAGGAAATACCTGACTAAAAGATACTATGACATAAAGATGAAGGAGTTCTTCGAACTCAAGCTAGGTAGCATGACCATTGATGAACACGAACAAAGGTTTTTGGAATTACTGAAGTATGTTCCATTCATAAAAGATGAGGCTGTCAATATTCAGAGGTATCTGAGTGGACTGCCACCTCCCATTGGTGACAAGATTCAGTATGATGATCCTAAGACTATGGAAGAAACAATAAAAACAGAAAAATGCTTATATGAATAGCAAAGAGAAATGCCTACCTTTCGGAAGGATTGGGATGACCAGAAAAAGTTTAAGAAAGAACAGAGGTAGAAGGGAAACAAACCTCCATTTTTCATAAATAGTCCTCAAGGATAGCCATCATTTAGAGAGCCGACAATGGCTAAAGTGGGGGAACAAAGGCTGAGACAGACACCCATTCAATGTTGGGGCTGTAAAGAGAACCACAAGTACAAATATTGTCCCCATAAAAATGGCAAAGAAAGAGCTGTCCATAATGTTCAAAAAGTTGAAACAGTGGAGGACATGGGCAGTAGAATGCCAAGGATCTATGCAGCCCTAGACAAAAAGCACGTTGAATTTCATTCTCACATGATTGAAGTGGAAGGTATGATTAACAACCAACCATTTATTATTTTAATTGATTCAGGGGCTAGCCATAGTTATGTAGATCTTAGGGTGGTGGAAAGTTTTCATTTATCAAGAAGAAAACATGAAAAGTCTTGGTTAGTGTAGTTGGCTACAGGAACCAAGAGGAAAGTCATTGAGTTGGTTAAGTCCTGTCCTGTGGACATGAAGGGATTGAGCACGAAGGCTCAATTAAATATTCTACCTTTAGGATCTTATGACTATTTAATTGGGATGGAATCATTGGACCAGCACCATGCCCTCCTGGACTATCGTAACAAGGAATTTACTTGCCTGGATGAGGAGGGGAATCAGGAAACAGTCCAAGGAATTCTTAGAGTTTTGGTTGTTAGAGAAATCTTAGCAATGCAGCTGAAAAAGTTCTACATGAAAGGTTGTCAATTGTTTGCAGCCCGTGTGGAGGAAGCATCCAGAGATGAAGTCTCAAATATTGGAGACCATGTGGTACTAACATAGTTTGAAGACCTATTTCTGGAGGTACCCAGACTTACTCCAAAAAAAGATATCGATTTCTCTATAAATTTTGATGCCTGGAGCAACTCCAGTGTCGAAAGATCCTTATAGAATGAGTACGCCAGAGCTGAAAGAGTTGCAATTGCAGCTTGAAGAGATTCTAAAGAAGGGTTACATTCACCCAAGCGTGTCACCTTGGGGTGTCCCGATCCTGTTCGTGAAGAAGAAGGGCAGGAGGTTGAGGTTTTGCATTGAGTTCAGATACCTGAACAAAGTAACTGTCAAGAACAAGTATCCTTTGTCGAGGATCGATGAACTTTTCGATTAGTTGAAAGGTGTGGAAATATTTTCAAAGATAGATATCAGATCGGGATATCACCAGGTAATAATAAAGGATGAAGACATCAACAAGACCACCTTTAGAGCAAGTTATGGTCATTACAAGTTCACAGTGGTATTGTTTGGGTTGTCGAACGCACCTGTTGTTTTTATGTGCTTGATGAATGGTGTATTCAGGGACTATCTAGACAAGTTTGTCATAGACTTCCTGGATGGCATTCTGGTGTATTTCGATTCAGAGGAAGAGCATGAAAAACACCTGAGGATGGTGCTGCAAGTGTTGAGAGAACACCATTTGTATGCCAAGTTGAGAAAATGCTCATTTTATCAAAGGCCGATCCATTACTTGGGGCACATTATTTTAGAAGAAGGGATCGTCGTGGATCCTGAGAAGGTTGAGGCCATCAGAGAATGGTCATCGCCAAGGAATATGGTAGAAGTTATATCCTTTATGGGTCTAGCAGGCTATTACAGAAGGTTTATCATAGGGTTCTTAAAGATAGCTCACCCTATCACTTCCTTGCAAAGGAAGGAGAAAAAGTTTCAATGGACTGAAGAGTGTGAGAAAAGTTTCCATCGATTGAAGCAGTTGTTAACCAGTGCTCCAATATTGAGTATTGCAGATCTAAATGTGGATTTCATGTTGTGCACAGATGCATGTAAAGAAGGGTTGGGAGGAGTTCTCAGTCAGAATGGATTCGTAATCTGTTATGAGTCCAGGAAGCTGAAAGAGCACGAAAATAATTATGCCACTCACAATTTGGAGTTGGCAACAATCATTCACGCTCTGAGGAAATGGATACATTACCTCATGGGAAAGAGATTTGAATTGAGAATAGACCACAACACTCTGAAATATGTGTTTGAACAACCTACCTTAAATTCCAGGCAAAGTAGGTGGTTGGAGTTTTTGTGTGAATATGACCTTGATATCAAGCATATCAAAGCGAAGTAAAACAAGGTGGTCGATGCACTCAGCAGAAAGGTGCACAACTTACATGCTTCAGGCATTAGCATGTACAGGAATGATATTAAGGATAGAATATTTGGAAGCTACAAATGTAGATTTGTAGTACAGAGACTTGGTAGAAAAGCGATAGAAAAGTGACAGACCACAGAAAGAGGAAAATTACACCTTGGAAGCTGATGGAATACTTATGTACAAAAACAAAGTGTATATACCCAATGTCTAGGGTTTGAAACTTGCGATTCTAAGAGAAATGCATAACGTGACTTATGTTGGGCACCCTGGATATCAGAAGACTGTGGCAGTAGTCAGGAGCCATTACTTTTGTCCAGGTATGAAGAAAGAGATCGTTGAATATATCTCCAGATGTATGGAATGCTAGAAGGTTAAAGTTGAGCATAGGCACCCAGCAGGGTTGCTACAACCTTTGCCCATTCCTGAATGGAAGTGGGAAGTGGTGACAATGGATTTTATTAAAGGATTGCCTAGAACAGGCAAGCTACATGATTCAATCATGGTAGTGGTGAACAAGCTTACAAAAGATGCCCATTTTATTCCACTGAAAACTACTCACAAGGCAGTAGATGTTGCTGATATTTTCGTGAAGGAAGTGGCACGATTGGACAGAATTCCTAAAACAATTGTGTTTGACAGAGACCCAAAATTCACCTCGAATTTATGGAAAGGATTGTTCAAAGGATTCAGAATGAATCTAAACTTTACTACAACTTATCATCCTGAGTCTGATGGACAGACAAAGAGGGTGAATAGAGTGATAGAAGACATACTAAGAATGTATGTGATGGAAAAACCATCAAAATGGGAAGACTACCTACACTTGGTAGAATTCACTTACAACAATGGGTATCAAGCATCATTGAATATGAGCCCATTTGAAGCACTTTATGGCAGGAAGTGAAATACTCCAGTAAGTTGGGATAATCCAGCTGACAGGGCAGTAATTGGGCCAGAGTTGCTCAAGGAAATGGAAGAGAAAATGCTTAAAATTAAGCAGAATTTAAAAGATGCCCAAGACAGGCATAAAAGTTATGATGACCAAAACAGAACCCACAGAGAATTCAAAGTGGGTGATCATGTTTTCCTGAAAGTAAAATCTAATAGAAGTTCCCTGAAGCTGGGAAACTGTGTCAAGTTGGCAGCCAAATTTTGTGGGCCATTTGAAATCCTAGAAAGGATTGGGCCAGTTGCATATATGCTTACATTACCTGCATCCATGACTGTACATAATGTGTTTCATGTTTCATTTCTTAAGAAATATATACCTGATGCTAATCATGTTATCGATTGGAATGTGATTCAGGTGGAGCAAGAAGGTATCCTGCAAGTGCATCATGTGCGCATATTGGACAGGAAAAGCAAACAGCCATGGAATCAAGCTATAGGGCTTGTAAAGGTCCATTGGACCTGGTATGGTCCTAAGGACATGACATGGGAGCATGAGGATGCTATGTGGGTAGAATACCCGCATCTTTTTGAATATTTTGGAAATCTTGTTGATGTTGTGTGAAATTTGCACTGAGGACAGTGCAAAAATAAGGGGAGGGGACTGTAATATCCCCAAGGACGAGAACTGTTGTAATCATGTTTATGAATTGTAAATCATGTTTTGTAGTTTGGTGAGCCGAGTATTGATAAGCTGGTAAGGATTATGAGTTTATTAGGCCGAAGAGCCTAAGTGTTAAGGCCAAGAGCATGTTTTTGTATATGTAATTATGCAGAACGTTAATAAAAATATGAACATCGCTGCATGCAGACCGACCATGATGAATGAGTGATGGGGGACTAAGCTTCCACAGAGTGATTAAAGGAATGGGGGCTAAAAGGTGGAAAGAAATGCTAAGTGTTGAGCCTAGGGTATTAAGTCCTTGGGAATAATATTTTAATATTATTCCAAAATCCATGTGAAATATATGTTTTGTCCTAAGTTCCTAGAGAGGAACGCATGCTGATGGAGCACATGTAGCTACATGGGTGACATGTTTCAACCTAGGCACATGCAGTTAAAAACTACAAAAGTCATTCATGGAGGGGGTCGCTCCTCATTCCATCATCCTTTGCGCCTGATTTTAGATACCCTCACATAGCTTTGAGAACCAGAAAATCGAGATGTCTTCCTGAAGACCAAAACATCATCCATCTTATTTCATTATTGGTTTGCGTATGTCCTTGACATACCTATGCACCATTGAGAGAACTGGTTAGGAGGGAAAGGTCGACTTGTGAGTTCAAGAACCCAGTCTATCCGCCATTGCAGAGCTGAATCCGTACCCGATCTGTCTGTAGGTTGTTGCTTTCTGTTTTACTAAGTGGGGTTGTGTTGTGGTTATCCTCACCGTGTAGGAATTGAGTCAGAAGGGGCTGAAGAACTGGGTTGTAAGGCCCTTAGTTGAAGAGGCAGTCTGCCAGGCCTATGAGAAGCTACTTCCAGGTGAAGGAGTCTACTGGGAAGTGGTATTCTTCCAGAGAGAGTCCAACACTAGTTACGAAGCTCTAAGACTTCCTGATCTAGCCTGTTTTTGAGACCCAGAGAGGAAGGTGAAGCAGTGATGGACTGTGCTTGTGAAGGTGTATACTCCCGGGTGGAACATGCATGTGGGGAATGAGAATCCTAAGTAGTGGGCGTAAGAAAGCATCCTGGGAAGAATCCTTTCGGTTATTCTGTGTAGTTTTCCCTGTAACCTCAGCCTAGACTAGGATTCCTTGCCTTGGGTGGAGCTTAGTCTCAGGGTTGACCCACTATTGAGCATGATGAGCAGTGTGGTCTAAGGCTGGGAGGTTCGTGGAAGGCCTGCATGTGGTTGGTGGAATTATGCCAGTAATAAAAGATAAGTGTTAATTTTGTACTTAATTTATAAGTATATGCATGTCTTTGATTCTTGCAATATTATCATGTATTCCGCTGTAATCATGAATTACTGTTAATCCCATTAAATCTGCATGTTAGTCTTAATTCTATGATTCCTCTATTTGGTTTAGTTAAATGTGTGTAATATGACTTAATTCATGTTACATATATAAGTATGAGAATTTTTTTCTGCACAGTAGCATTTTCCCGGTCATGGGGTTGATGGTCAGGGACGTTACAATATCAGAAGAGAGTTGATCATCCCATGCACCTCCGACTTATCTTTGAGTGATGTCGCTACTATCGGATTCACTTCAATCCAAAAAAATGTAGTTTTTGTGTGATGTTAGGTCATCTTTTAGGTTTTATAGTTTCGACAACAGGGATCATGGTCGATCCTCTAAATTTTGAGGCGATAGTTCAATTTCCTCCCCCATGCACAGTCCCTCAGCTTCAGAGTTTACAAGGAAAATCCAATTTTCTTCGATGTTTTATCGCAAACTATGCCGAGATCACTAAAGGATTTATGTGTTTACTGAAGAAGGGTGTCCCTTTCCTTTGGGATGAAGTCACTCAGTGCTCATTCGAAGCGTTGAAATGTTCCCTCACGTCTGCCCCTCTACTTCGACCACCCAATTATAATAAATATTTCTTATTATATTTGGCCACGACAGAGTCGACCATCGGTATGGTATTGGTTCAAGAGGACGATATACTTAAAGAACATGTGATTTATTACCTGAGTCAAGCCTTGTTTGGACCAGAAATCAATGACTCCCATGTTGAGAAACTTGCGTTTGGCAGTAGTACATGTTGTCTAGCGGTTCTGTCACTATATCCTTTTCGCAAGACCACCGTCATTCCTGATCTGAATCCATTCCAATATGTGTTGACATGACGTGTAATCGACGGAAATATCAGTAGATGAATTGTTTTCCTCTAGGAATTTGACCTAGATTTTGTCTCCACGAAATCTAAAAAGTCGTTGATCTTTGCGAAAGTTATCTCAGAATTTCTGGTCGAGTCAAGTGATGTTACACCCGAAGAATCACCAATTACAGGAGATATTTTTATGATTTCATCTCTGGACCCATGGTATGGAGATATACTAGTCTATCTCCATACTTTGATGTGCCTTGCCTCTTCTTCTCGTGATGAGCGTCAACATATACGCCATCAGGGAAAAAATATATATCATACTCGAAGACACTTTGTATCATCGAGGTGTAGATTGCATCCTTCGTCGGTGCCTCACTCATGAAGAAGAGGAACTCGTTCTTAATGACTACCACACTGGAGCATGTGGTGGTCATTTGTCTGGGTTAGAAACAACCCAAAATATTCTATGAGTTGGTTACTATTGGTCGACGTTAATCAAATATTGTGTTGAATCGGTCAAGAAGTGCCAATCATGTCAGATCTTCTCTCAGAAGATGAGGGAACACCCTGCCCTTATGTTTCTCGTCAGTACAGTTGGCCCCTTCACTAATTGGGGGATTGATTATACCACATTCCAACCCCCTTCATCCAAGGGGTGCCTTTATATCATTTTAGTAGTAGACTACTTTACAAAGTGGGTCAAAGTTATGCCAACGTTCAAAGATGATGGCGACACAGCAAGGTTCGGCGTCCCGAAAGAGATTGTCACTGACCATGGCAGTCAGTTTCAGAACAAAATGATGTCTGAGTTAACGTCAAAGATAGGGTTGAGGAAATAACACTCATCACCTTATTACCCACAAGATAATGGTCAAGTGGAATCTGTGAATAAGTCTCTCAAGACCTTTCTATAGCGAACGATCATTTCGGCCAAGTAAAATTGGCATTTGATGTTGTACTCGGCATTGTGGGAATACCGGATGTCTGTAAAGACTTCCAACAGTTTCTCACCTTTTCAAATCGTTTACAGGTTGGAAGCAGTCTTGCCTATAGAATGTCATATCCAATCTCTTAAGTTGGCAGTACAGTTATTTCTAGACAATTCACCGCTTGAGGAACACTTATTATATCTTGAGCAGCTCGATGAGCAACGACGTGATGCAACCTTGGCTAACGAGGCTCACAAGAAAATAGTCAAGTGTCAGTATGATCGGTCTGTTCGTCCTCAGATTTTCTCTGAAGGCAACCTTGTCCTGGTCTATGACCAAGATAAGGATCCCCTGGGGGCAGGCAATTTCAAACCCATGTGGTTCAGACCTTTCATCGTGAAGGAGGTATTAAAGAAGGGTGCTTATCATTTGGTTGATTTTGAAGGGAACGCTTTAGCAGATCCTAGAAATGGGCTCTATCTCAAGAAGTATTACTCGAATGTGGGTCGCCTTGGGTAACTTCTTGTATATATGTATAGTTCTTATACAGTTTTGTTTTGTCCTTTTTTTTTTATGGACGTGTCATTCTGATGTCATCTTTTTCATTGTGGCATATGTCAAGTGAATCAGAGGTCTTTGTTGGGTTCACGAATGACGTTAGTTGACACACTTGGAGGATTTCTTTTGCAGCTTGGGTGATCTTCACACCTCAAGGCCAGTTGCTATCTTCTAGAGGTATCTGTTTAGGTGACGCCACAAACAATGTCACTGAATACAGTGTAGTAATAGAGTTACTTCATGACGCCTTGTCGCATGGTATCTCTTACCTCCGGGTCTACTTAGATGAACAATTGGTTGTGTCACAGTTAAATGGGGTTTATCACGTTTATGATCCTACTCTACATCGACGATTCCTTAGGGTACGTCTCTTAGAACATTGTTTTGATTACATTACATATATCCATGTTCCTAGGAGATTGAATCAAATGATAGATACTCTAGCTAATCATGTATTAGATTGGCATATTGCACACATGTAAGAAAAAGCACACACATACACATGTAAATACATTTGTAAATAAGTGTAATCCATAAGACAAAATAGATGTAAATACGCATATATATATATATATATATATTTTGAAAGTCTCAGAATACATAAGTGGGCGCAAGCGCCTCAAAAATACATATCCAGTACATATCACGGGGCTTATGCCCTCAAAAATATACAGAAAGTGTCCCCGACAAGTAAGTGGTCCATCCTAAGCTAAGGATGAGGCATGTTGGTCCTGCCATAGTGAACCATGGTGTTTTCCAAATGTCGGAAGAGTTGGACCCATGTCCGTGTCACCCCAAATACGTGAGGTTGCATCTGTTGATACTGAGAGGGGGGTGAATCGGTATTAAGTACAATTTAAAACCTTTTTCAACTTATACTTAAAACATTCAATTATATCCAATGAGAAATGAACAATAGTATAAGAGTTACACCAATACACCACAATACACCATGCACAATATATGAGAAATAATCAATAGTTATTGTTC
>SNQJ01S0145253.1:21637-32200 GCA_010110895.2 Picea sitchensis
CCTCAGGAAATATCTGTCTCTACATATTTCATATATGTGACTAATGTCGAATGTTCTATTTCTTATCTCCTTGCATTATTGTGATTTCCATTGAGTTCTCTGTAAATATTTTAAAATAAGCATAATTGTTTAAGCACGGTAACAACTGATTCACCCCCCCCCCTCTCAGTTGTCCAATAGATACCATCGTCGAATGGTGATGTATGGTGAATGAATGGTTATGTGTGTTGGGTGTTGATGATTACAACTTCATGAGAAATCCTCCAGGACACGTTCTCCTCTGAGACTGAGTGAGATGATCTGTGAGAGAGACCATGAGTTGGGTGTACCCATATGATGGGTGTGTCGTTCCTCTCTGAGACTGATATGGGACGTTGTGTGCCCCTATGTGGGGTGAGGATTCCCATGAGATGGGTGTGTCGTTTGAGATGAGACGATGTGTACCCATGTGAGGGGTGAAGGTGCCCATGTGATGGGTGTGCGTCAGACTCTAGACTGATTTGTTATGACGTGTGGTCTCATGCCTTGTGGACTCAGTTGAGTCATGCTTGAGATGGTACTCTAGATGATTCTCCCATGGACTCAATGAGAGAGAGAGATCTGTTGAGTAGGACGTCCTTATGGATGAGCACAGGTGGACATTCTCCTAGTGGCTGAGCACTAGTGGGTGTGTGAGATCCCTTTCTATATTGTCTAAGAGTAAGATTTACCTGTAACCCTAACTGTGATGTAAAGGGTATAGGTCGGCTCCACCATATGTGAAAGATAATTAATGTTTATTGTAATAATTAATTATTTTCTGAGTTATTGAGGTCAGCCCTATTGTGCCAATAGACACCACTTTTGGTCTGTCCATTCTAGTATAAATAAAGGTAATTTCACCATTGAGGAAACACACAACACACACAAGTCACTTGTCATTTGGAAATTTCAACAAGTAAATCTTCTAGGGATGAAGTATGCACCTCTCTTGGGCAATAGCTTCTTGGTTTTGGAGAGCACCGTTTTGTGTGCTAAGTCTATGGTGTGGGAGGTCTTTCTCTTGAGAATATAGCAAAGTGTTGATGGGTTTTCTTCCCTTGAGTAGTAGGTTTTCCCAGGATATTTCTTGTGTTCTTGTGCATGGTATTTCTTCTTGTGATCTTGGTTATTGCAACAATTGTGAATGGTGTAGCTACATTTGTTTATGGTTCAAGTAAATGTTAAAATGAAATAAACCTCATGCTTGAGCCTAGCATAGTAAAAATTCAACATGGTGTCAAAGCATAGGTCTTGAAGAACCCATTGCACAAGCTTCTAGCAACTGTCATCTCTCTTATGCAGAACCGTACAACCCTCCTAGGGTTTCTAGAAAATCCATATGACCCTCTCTTTTTGAGGTATTTCAGCACCTTATACTTGGAAATTGGGGATAAAAATTGTATAGGAGTGTATGGCCTCCTTCAACGCACCTCCAAAAATATTCATATTGCAATTTCGAGAATTTTTTATTTTTGGCCCTAAGGTTTCTAGGGTTTCATAATTTTCTGCAGAAAATTTAGATTTAGGGTTTATGTAGCTCATTGAAGGAGCTTTTCAACTCACCAATGTTCTTCCGACTTTCAAGGCTTATTGTTGGCAGTCATAAGTCCAACGAAACCTAAAATTTCTAGCCTAGCCTAGCCGTTAGGCTTCCTAGCCCAGTTGGAAAGGGTTTGTGAAGAATCTGAAAATATGATGAATAGAACTATGATGGAAGATAAGCTTGATGGATCAAGCAAACACAGTTCTTGGAAGCCAAGACTTAAGAGAGATGAAGACATCAAAGAATAAGCCTCTTATTCATTTTAGCACTCTCAGGTATGGTTCCTACTGATGATGATACTTGGTTAATTAACAGTGGTGCCTCCAGGCACATGACCAAATTTAGAGATCACCTCACTGGTCTTGTTGAGAAAGAGACCAATCTACATGTTTTTCTTAGAGAAAATACTAGATATAATGTGAAAGGGGTTAGAACTTCTACTTTCCAACTAGATTCTGGCATACCTCTTCAATTAAGTGAAGTAATATATGTACTTGGGATGAAGAGGAACCTTGCCTCCATTTCTACCTTAGAAGAAAAAAGATACAAGATTACCTTTTCTGAAGGAAAGGTCCTTGCATGGGCACAAGGAATCACATATAAATTCTTCCAGAGTAATTGGTGTTCAAGAGAACATCTTATACAAGTTAACTATCAGACCAGTCCATGCCCTGTTACATGATATTATCATCTTGAGTGAGCTCTGGCATAGGATAATTTCTCACATTCATTATAAAGCCCTTCCATCTCTAGGGAAAATGGTAATAGGTCTTCCATAGATATAGATTCATCATAAATGTGTTTGCAGAGGTTGTGCTCTTGGAAAAAAATGTTGATGCTGAGAGGGGGTGAATCAATATCAAGTACAATTTACAAAAATTTTCAACTTATACTTCAACCATATTATATATTCAATTATATCCAATGAGCAATGAACAATAGTAGAAGAGTTACACCAATACACCACAATACACCATGCACAACATATGAGAAAAAATCATTAGTTATTGTTCGAGGGAAGTAACGACTTCCAAGGGAAGCTACAGCTTCCAAATATAAAGGGAGGGATAAACCTCCAAAATGAAGATACAATCCTCCAATATCAAGAGAGCTTTGACCTCTCCATCCTTGCCCCTTCTTTCCACCCAATAATATATGAGAGATAATAAAAATTTACATTAAATTATCACCATCAACCAACCATCACATAGAACCTGATAATGCTTCCTGAGAGTTCTTCAACTTCTACAATTCTTCACTTATTGGAATACTCTGATCCTGTAGATAATATTACTCAATGTATTCTCTGAAACTCCTCCAAGTTTCACTCCTTGAATCCTCCCATAAAAGGAGTTATAGAGAAAATGGTAGACCTTATTCAATTCTGGTTTATTCAAGAGAGCGAACTTGCACATAATGCCCCACACTCAGTATTTAAAATAAGATTTTGAAATGTGTACAAAAGAAACTACAACCAGTACTCTTTCCAATGAAATTGGTATCACTTCATTTGGATTCTCTATGAATACGTTATGTCTTTTTTACCTGGAACACTTGTTTATAACTAACTTTAGGACTAGTCAAAAACCCTATCTTCCATAGAGTGTATCTCCCAAATTATAGAGAATAAAGAGATGGAATTTTTACCACAAATACCTAGATATGTCTTCTCAATATCCTCCAAATTTCACCATCTGAATCATTCTAGAAACAAATTTATAGCAAAAATGGTAATATGACCTGTAAATAACATACCTTAGAACACATCACCAAATGACTTCATCCTCCCTTGAAATTCGGCCTTCTTTACTTCATATTTCCTTTGAAATTTGACTTATATCTCCTTGTTCATTAACAAACTTGTGTGTGTTGAAAAATGAATGTATAATGAGATGTATTTATACCCTTTATGTCACTTTATTTTAACATTAGGGATGACATGTAGTTTCTGCTTCAATTCACATTGTCATCTTCAAAAATTCATTTCTCCTCAATCGTGAGGATCCACGTGACGTGCCACAAACCACCAGAAGTGGAATGAATTATATTATCCATCCATGGGTGTTTTATATGCATGTGTAATTTCCTTCATGTCTATCTGCTTCGATCAACTGTGCAGTCCAAAAGCCAATGGCTAGGGTTGACATCAATGAAAACAACCAATCTTCCAACAAAAATGTCAAGGGGTCCTTCTTGAGAAGTGACAATAGATCCAAGGAAATCTTGGACTTAATACATTCAGATGTGTGTGGGCCAATGAATTTTTCCTCCCTGAATGGATATTTGTACTATGTACTCTTCATAGATGATCACTCTCGAAAAACTTGGATTTATTTCCTGAAGACCAAGGATGGAGTCCTTGCAAGATTTCAAGAATTCAAAGCTCAGGTTGAGAACCTGATCGGAAGAAAGATCAAGGTACTAAGATCAGATAATGGAGGAGAATACACCTCCAAGGATTTCAGTAATTTATGTATTGAAGCAGGGATCAAGGGGGAGTACATGGTTCCTTACAACCCTCAACAAAATGGGGTTGCAGAGAGGAAAAATAGAACCATCATCGAGACAACCAAAGGAATGATACATGATCAGAGTCTACCTATGATTATGTGGGTAGAAGCATGCATGACAACAGTATATGTTCAGAACATGAGTCCTTGCCATATTTTGAAGAACATAACTCTTGAAGAAGCCTTCACCGGAGTAAAGATTGAGACTGGACACTTCGGAATATTTGGGTGTCTAGTATACTTTCATGTACCCAAAGAAAAGAGGTGCAAGCTAGACCCTTCAGGAAGAAAAGGTACATTTGTGGGATACAGTGAATCTTTGAAGGCATATCGGATCTACATCCCTGGTCAGAGACAGATTGAGGTGAGCATAGATGTTATCTTTGAATAAGAGATATCCTTTCAAAGATCTAGAGAATCTCATATGGAGATTGACAGTGAGACAATACCTTCTCCCCCTCCAGCAGTTCATAGGGAGACAACCATTATTCCAGTTGATCCACTTGTTCCAGTTGATCCAGTTATTCCAGTTGATCCAGTTGCTCCAGTTGATATCCCCAGAGACATTGCAGTAGGCCATAAAAGGATTGCTTGGGCTCGACAAACTCTGTAGGAGGCAGAGGGCCATGCAACTCCTCAAGGAACATTCCGAGAGAGAAAGAGACCAAAGCAATTTTTGAGTTATTTTTCAGCCATGAGCCACATCATTGATACTAAGCCTTATTTTCATGAAGAAGCAGTAGGTTAGCAGGTATGGAAAGATGCCATGACAGAAGAATATCAGTCCATCTTGAAGAATGATGTGTGGGATATTGTTCCAAGAACAAAATTGAAGTTTGTAGTGACTTCCAAGTGGATCTATAAGATCAAGCATGCAATTGATGGAAGTGTCGAGAAATACAAAGAGAGATTTGTAGCCAGAGGATTATCACAAGTAGAGGTAATTGACTATGATGAGACATTTTCTCCAGTAGCATGATACACTTCCATCCATACTATCATTGAACTAGATGCATCCATGGGTTGAAAACTATATCAGATGGATGTAAATACAACCTTTCTCAATGGTGAGATTGAGGAAGAATTTTACATCGAGCATCCAGAGGGATTCGTGGTACACGACGAGAAATCTCATGTGTGCAGGTTGAAGAAAGCCCTGTATGGGCTAAAGCAGGCACCTCATGCTTGGTACAATAACATGGATGGATTCCTGATGAGTTTGGGCTTCAACAAGAGTGTTGTTGATCCAAACCTATATTATCATATTGTTGGTGACTAGTTCCTGATCTTGGTCCTGTATGTGGATGACTTATTCCTCACTAGTTCAGAAAGAATTATTGTTGAATGCAAGTGATCATTGACTTTTGAATTAGAGATGAAGGATATGGGTATAATGCACTACTTCTTGGGACTAGAAGTATGGCAGAGGACTGATGAGAATTTTCCCAAGTCAAGGAAAATATATAGTGGATATATTGAAGAAGTTTGGTATGACAGACTACAAATTCATGCCTACTCCGATGGTGATGGATTTGAAGAAAATGAACGATGCTTCTATTGATTCAGGTGAGATTGACCCACACTTATACCGACAACTGATTGGATCATTGATGTATATGGTTAACATTAGACCTGATATATGCTATGCAGTGAGTGTACTTAGTCAGTTCACGAGTCATCCGAGACAAACTCACTAGATAGAAGTGAAGCATGTATTGAGATATCTATGAGGCACAGTTGGATATGGCCTGAGATATGCCTCCGGTGTAGACATGAGTCTGCAGGGATATGCCGATGCAGATTGGGAAAGGAGTGTAGTGGACAGGAAAAGCACATCCGATTGTTGTTTTACCTTGGGGTCTGCCATGGTTTCCTGGTGCAGTAGGAAACAAATCTTTGTGTCCTTGGGTACTGCAGAAGTAGAGTATATAGCGTTGAGTGTGGCAGTCTACGAAGTAGTGTGGATTCACAAGCTCATGAAAGATTTATTTGATCATGAGATGGATCCTACCATTATTCATTGTGATAACCAGAGCTATGTGAAGCTCTCTGAGAACCCTGTTTTTCACGATAAATCGAAACACATTGAGATAAAATATCAGTATATCAGATACATGGTGTAGAGGAAAGCAATACATGTGTAGTACCTTCCTACACATGAGAAGATTGCAAATATCTTCATTAAACCGCTTGCTAAGACGAAGTTCGAGTACTTCTACGAGAGACTTGGCCTGGTGGAGAATGCCTCCCTAGATGAGAGGGAGTGTTGATTATTACAGCTTCATGAGACATCCTCCATGACACGTTATCCTCTGAGACTGAGTGATACGACCTGTGAGAGAGCCCATGAGTTGAGTGTACCCATGTGATGGGTGTGTCGTTCCTCTTTGATACTAAGATGGGACATTGTGTGCCCCTGTGTGGGGTGAGGATTCCCATGAGATGGGTGTGCCGATGTGTATTACCTTGTGTGGGGTGAGGATGCCCATGAGATGGGTGTGTTGTTTGAGATGAGACGATGTGTACCCTTGTGAGGGGTGAAGGTGCCCATGTGGTGGGTGTGCATCAGACTCTGGACTGAATTGTTATGATGTGTGGTCTCCTGCCTTGTGGACTCAGTTGAGTCAGGCTTGAGATGGTACTCCATATGATTCTCCTATGGACTCAGTGAGAGAGAGATCTGTTGAGTAGGACGTTCCTGTGGCTGAGTATAGGTGGATGTGCCCCCAGTGGTTGAGCACTAGTGGGTGTGTGAGATCCCTTACTATATTGTCTAAGAGTAATATTTACCTGTAACCCTAATTGTGATTTAAAGGGTATAGGTCGGCTTCACAATATGTGAAAGATAATAATTTTTTATTGTAATACTTAATTATTTTCTGAGTTATTGAGGTCGGCCCTGTTGTGCCAATAGATACCACTTTTGGTTTGTCCAGTCTAGTATAAATAAAGGTAATTTCCCCATTGAGGAAACACACAACACACACAAGTCACTTGTCCTTTGGAAATTTCAGCAAGTACATCTTCTAGGCCTGAAGTGTGCACCTCTCTTGGGTGCTAGCTTCTTGGTTTTGGAGAGCACCCTTTTGTGTGCTAAGTCTATGGTGTGGGAGGTCTTTCTCTTGAGAATATAACAAATGTTTGTTGGGCTTTCTTCCCTTGAGTAGAAGGGTTTCCCATGATATTTCTTGTGTTCTTGTGCATGGTATTTCTTCTTGTGATCTTGGTTATTGCAACAATTGTGAATGGTGTAGATGCATTTGTTTATGGTTCAAGTAAATTCTAAAATTAAATAAACCTCATGCTTGAGCCTAGCATAGTAAAAATTCAACATTGGGTTGCCTCTCGATACTCCATGTGTCCAACCTGAGGGCATCGAGACACCATCTCCTTAGTTATCCCTAGGAATGGGGGATAACAATAACAATTAACGCACTTAAAAATATGATTAGAATTCAATATAGAAAAAATAATTGTAGATGAGACTGCAAGTCATGAGAGCAGTGCCCTCTTATATGACCTAAGCCTCCCAATGATGCCTCCCCTTAGTAGTCACAATAATAAATTATGTCTAAAATAAATTCCACTTATGTTGGATAAGAATTTCTTCAACTAATTATCTCACCATAAATATCTTAGGGAATGACAGAGGTTAACCTTCCTGGCTAGGAGGCAAAGCACTATGTTCAACAATTTGCTCTGAGGCAACAATGGGGGAATATGGAAAATTCAGAATGATAGAGGAATACAAAGGCGAAAAACAAGGTGGATGTAATGAAACCACAAGGGAGTGCTTGGTAAAAAGACAACAAAATTGTCAAATAAGGAAAGATCTTGCTCACCACTTAATTTTTTGAGATGACTTGCAAGCCCAGATTGGCAAGCCTACCTATGCACAAGGAAGAAGTGAGGAGACCTTGAACGAATTTTGGGTTTCCCACTTCCACGAGATGAGTGACATGGAATATTTATGAGCTCCCATCCTTGCACCTACCAAAGATATGGGGTTTCCAAGACAAGCCACAAGGAAAGAAGACCAAACACTAAATGAAACACAAGTAAAACACCATGCAAAACGATAAGAGGAAGATTAAGTTGAAAAACACTGTGGAGGCAATAAAACCATAAGAGATCTATTATTGAAAAGACAACAAAATTGATAAATAAGGAGTGGTCTTGGTCACCACTTAACCTTTTTGAGATGACATGCTAGCCCAAATTGACAAGCTTGTTTGTTCAAAAGGAAGAGTGGAGGAGAACTTGAATGAATTTGGGGTTTCTCACTTCCATGAAATGAATGATATGGAATATTTATGATCCACCATCCTTGCACCTACCAAAAATATGGGGTTTCCAAGACAATCCATACGTTAAGAAGACCAAACTCTAAATGAAATACAAGGAAACCACCATTAAGAACGAGGACAAGAAGATGAAGGTGAACATCAAGGTGGAGGCAATAAAACCACAAGCGAACACTTGGTAAAAAGACAACAAAATTTTCAAATAACGAGAGGCCTTGGTCACCAATTAACATTTTTAAGATGACTTGCAAGTCCACCCACACACAAGGAAGAGGTTAGGATACCGAATAAATTTGAGGTTTCCCACTTCCTTGAGATGAGTAACACACAATAATTACAAGCCTCTATCCTTACACCTACCAAAAAAATGGGGCTACCAAGACAAGCCACAAGGAAAGAAGACCAAATGGTAATCAAACTCTCTTGTCTAAGGAAACAAATTTTACCCAAAAATATTAAAGTGAGCTTTTAATGGGCATGAGTGAATTGACATTCAAATACTCAAAAATTGGTCATTCACACTCAAATTGAGATTGAAGATAAAAATTACATGATTATTATTCATATTCATATAGGAAAATGATAGTAGTTCCCATCCCCCAATCTATATTTATATTGGCATTTATCTTAATTATGGTATAATTAAATGACACATGTAATTTTTGTAAGCTATGTATGGTTATTTTATACACATCTCTCACTTATAACTTGAATTCAATTTTATAGGGAGGAAAACATGAAATCATTTAAATACTTATGTGTGAGTGCCCTAATCACACATGTTGTTGCAACCATTGCTTAACTCCGAGATGTGCCTTTCCAGTTGTATACAAGTGTATCATCTCGTAGGAGTTGGACATGCTAAAAATGAAAGATAATTACACATATTTCAAAGTTATGTTTACCAAATATTTTTCATCTAAAAAATAAATACATTATCAATGAACAAATAAAAAATATGTCGTACTAACCTCGTCCAAGAATCTATCTTAAATAGGATCCTCTGTTGGGCGATGAAATGTATGCCAACAATGGGAACATTGATGCAGAACGATTGGGGTGGAACCAAATTGATCAGCTTCGCCAAATTTCATGCGTGGTATAGAATCGACATGGCTTGAAGGCCCTACACTTGGTGGTCTAACATCATCAAATGATGACTCTTCACAGGAAGCTGCCACAAACATGTTATGTCAAACTAGACAATGTGTCAAGGATGATATCATAGTGTTAGTGGCCTAAATCCTATCTCCAAGCCAATGTGGTTTTGAAGGGGATTTTGTGGGTGGAAGGGGGATTAGGCATATTCCTAGGAATAGGCATCCCTATCAATGAGTTGCACCTGGCCATTTCTTGATCTTAAGTAGAGCCAAGACCAACCCCTTGAAATTTACAAATATCAAAATAATTGATGTGAAGACCCATAATAAAATCGTTCCATAATTTATGAAGAAAATACAAAGGAACCTCCCAGTTATCACAAAGAGGTTTATCAAATGCCATAAATCACATATCCATCCATTGTTCTTTACATGGTGTGAATGTGCACTAGTCTATGCAAATGTGAATATTTCTTAGATTGTGGTGTTGGTTGGTTTTAGGGCGAACAAACAATTGAACAATAATCCCTTTGGTTATATGCAAGATTTTCACCTCTTCCTTACTAATGTCGATTGAGAAGTACTATCTCATCCTAGACTTATATTAAGATACATTAGATAATTGACCATTGCATGACCAATGGAATTAACAATGTAGTCATGTGAGTTGGCCAATGGAAATGAGATGGCTCTCTAGTATTCATAAGCTCACCAATTAAGTTTCTGAGATAACATTGATTAATTTTTGTGTATGGATCTTATAGGGGGTTAGGGTTTGAGTTTGGGTCAAGGTTTTGATCCATAGTGGTGAAATATAGGCCAGAATTAAACAATAACAAAATATTTTTAGAAACATGTAAATTTCTATAATTTAACAAATATAAAAATGAGATTTCAAATAAAATCTACCTCTAAAAGAGAGCTAAGCATGTCGGTGGTTGGGGAGAATAAATAGGGAGAAAGCATTCAAAGTTGGTGAAAAAATAAATAATGAAGTTGTGTTTTCTTCTTCTTTCTTTCTATATAGAGGAATGAGCATGCATTATTAATGTGTGTGCACTTTAGAAATGTGCACATATTACACA
>SNQJ01S0145255.1:0-16503 GCA_010110895.2 Picea sitchensis
AAGCATTACCTTTTCTCAGAAAGATGGTTGAAGGAATACCAGAATTGAAATCTACACATGAAGGAATCTGCAAGGGATGTGCCCTTGGGAAGAATATCAAGAAACCATTCCCAAGCAACAACAATAGATCTAAGGAGATTCTAGATCTGATACACTCAGATGTTTGCGGTCCGATGCCAGTGAAATCTCTAGGAGGATCTTCTTACTATGTAATCTTCATAGACGACTATTCAAGAAAGACTTGGTTATATCTACTCAAGACAAAAGACGAAGTATTCAACAAGTTTCAAGAGTTCAAAGCAAAAATAGATAATCTCGCGAATAAGAAGATCAAGACGCTAAGAACCGATAATGGTGGAGAATACACATCAAAGGAATTCGTTGCATTCTGCAAATTGACAGGGATTAGGAGGAAGCTGACTGTTCCTCATAATCCTCAACAAAATGGTGTAGCAGAAAGAAAGAACAGATCTATCGAAGAAACCGTAAAAGCCTTGCTAAATGATCAAGGTCTATCCATGTTCTTATGGGGAGAAGCAACAATGACAACAAAATATGTGCAGAACATAAGTCCTCATCGTATATTGAAGGACATGACACTAGAAGAAGCTTTCTCAGGTAAGAAACCTAATGTGGAAAATCTAAGAATATTTGGATGTCCTGTTTACTCCCACATTCCCAAGGACAAGAGGAATAAACTAGAACCTTCAGGAAATAAAGGGATATTCGTGGGATACAGTGATTCATCCAAATCTTATAGAATATATATTCCAGAACAACACAAGATCGAAGTCAGCAGAGACATAACATTCAATGAGAAGATGGCCTTCAAGAAATCCATAGAAGAAAATATAGAAGAAGAGATTGAAGAACTTAACGAAGAAAGAACAGAAAATGTAAATGATGAAAAGGAACTACCTGATCATCCTATGGAGCCATGTGAAAACATTGATTCAGATATCATACCCAAGACCAAGAAAAGACCAGCTTGGCTTGAAGCTACCTTACAAGACGCAGAAAGACTCAAGGTTCCAGAAGGAACACTCAGAAAGAGTAAAAGACCTAAAAGATTCTCAAGTTATGCAACATACATGACGAAGCTTCTAGATGAAGAACCTACCACATTTGAAGAAGCAGTTCAAAAAGGACAATGGAAAGAAACTATGACGGAAGAGCATCAATCCATTATGAAAAATGAGGTATGGGAAATCGTACCAAGACCTAAAGAAAAATCGGTGGTAACCTCAAAATGGGTGTACATGATCAAACATGCAACAGACAGAAGCATGGATAAATACAAGGCAAGATTCGTAGCTAGAGGGTTCTCCTAGAAGGAGGGAGAAGATTATGACGAAACCTTTGCTCCGGTGGCTAGATATACTTCCATCAGAGCTATCATATCTCTTGCTGCTTTCATGGGATGGAACTTACATCAGATGGATGTAAAGACAACTTTCCTCAATGGAGCTATTGAAGAAGTATATATTGAACAACCTCAAGGGTTTGAGGTACATTCTTGAGACACTCATGTTTGCAGATTGAAGAAAGCTCTATATGGACTCAAGCAAGCTCCAAGGGCTTGGTATGCCAGAATGGACAACTATCTAACGAGACTTGGTTTCTCCAAGAGTCGTGCAGATCCAAACCTTTACTATAAAGTCGTAGACAATGCACCTGTAATCCTACTACTATATGCTGATGATCTATTCATAACAGGTGAAGAGTCTCTCATTATCCAGTGCAAGAAGGAATTAGCTTCTGAATTTGATATGAAAGATCTAGGTCTCATGCATTATTACTTGGGACTAGAGGTATGGCAGAAGCGTGGTGAAGTATTCCTTGGTGAAATATCTAGGTCTCATGCATTTCATTACTTGACCATAAGTATGGCGTAAGGCGGAAATATTCTTGACAAGGAAAGTACCGCGCAATAAAGATTCCTTCGGGAATTTGAATGATGGATTGTAATTCCATGGATACACCTATGATGCGCGGATATAATAAAGTAAGGATCCATTACATCCAAGAGGATCCATCTCTATATCAACAATCATTGGTCATTGATGTATTTGTGTTCACTGTGCATTTGTTTTGTCGTGAATAGACTAAGCCAGTTCCATGTGGAATCGAGACATGAGCATTAGATAGTTGCGTTACGCATTAAGATACATTCGTGGAACAATAAACCATGGTTTGAGATATACCACATCCAAAAATATACAACTTCATGGATTCACGCACTGATTGCTGTGAAGTGCAGAAGACATAAAGAGTATTTCAGGTATGTGTTTTAGCTTGGGTTCCACCATGATATCTTGGGGCGCCAGGAAACGTGGGTTCATCTCTACTGCCACGCCAGGCGTAGCATATGGCAACACGTGAAGCATGTGACGTAAGAAATATGGTTAAAGAAGTTAATCTCTATTTATTTGATCAGATTCCATAACCGACCATAATATAACAGGATAATCATAGTTGCTAAGATTATTAGAACATATCGTTTCAAGCGCGAAAGTTATCAAACACATTGAGATCAAATAATTACTCTTTATTCGAGATAAAGTCCAGAAGGAGAGGTAAAGCTCCAGTACATCCCCAAAGATGAGCAGACAGCAGACATCCAGACAAAACCTCTATCCGTAATAAAGTTTTTATATTTCTGAGAGAAGATGGGATCGTGGAAATAACTCCTTAGCTGAAAGGGAAGAAAATGAGTCTCCGATTGGGAGGAGCACCGAAAATAATATTATTGAATATTATTTATTCCTTTTGTGATTGAAAACTGTCCAAATTAACAGATTCATTTCCCTCGCTCTTCGAAAGTGGATCGAGATTGGATGGACGCTAATCTCCCCATTGTGGCTAACACGGGAAATGGTCCAGATTCCTGATGTACCATAGACACTCCCATTGTGGTTAACTGAGGGTCTAGGGCAGTCTCTCTGAGGGTTACTCAAGAAGACTCAGCCCTACCGACAGCCGATTTATATCATTGTGGTTAACATGAGGAATGCCTCGCTTTGGAGGTTGATACAAAACGCCTTTCCTCCAGGGTTAACAGAGAAAATGGTCCTGACAAGGATTCACAGGTCCATGACCTCCCAGTGCACTTCTCTCAATAGTGAAGAATGCATCTAGGTGGAGAATAGTTCAGCTCAAAGAATCGTGGACAAACATTCCTTTAGGGTTTATACATCTTCCGTGGTGCACCCCGGATTAGTGTAGGAGGAATGGCCCGTATGAGGAAATGGTCCAGTTCTAAATCTAAACAAATCATCCTTCCTGTTTCAGAAGAATAGGGCATGATAGCCCAATTGTTGATGTTCTACACCGAGGGCAAATATTCTTTCATATCTATACTGCTAAGTGAAATATCAATCTTATTGGTTCACTTTATCTTTAACAATATTTTGGTGCGCTGTCATCGATGATTGTTATGGAGACTACAGATAGTTCCGCACAAGAGATATACTCACCGCAGGATTTGTTCCATTGTTTGTGACCATGTGTCACGGTTTGAGAAGTTGTGTACTACCATGGATAAAAACAATCGTGTTCTATCAAATGTTATTGTACCAATTGTCATGGAGACTATCCAGTTTGATGATAATGACGGTGCTCGTGGATAACAATGCATTGGAATGGTTTGTCAAGCTCAAGACCATACCTCCTAGCTAGAGGGAGTGCTGATATTATGGTAGCTTCAGAGGTATGAACCTCTATTATGAACTTTGGACAAGATTAGAATGTTCGGAAGGAAGCAAAGAAATGAGGGAAACAATAGACAAGATGTCAGTTGACAATAGATAATTAATATAAATTAATTAATACCCAGAAAAGGAGAATTCGCCCCACAGCCCCCTCAGAACCACCTAAATACAGGGTGCTGTCTCATTTGACACCCTCGCCATTGCAGAGACAGCTTTTATGCTAGCAGCTTGAGGCCTTGTGCGAAATCCTGGCTGCACCAACTTTCTAAGTGGGACTATCTGATCAGCTTGCTACTCTGCTTGGTGCATTAGCCTCTTGGCTATTGAATTGCTACTAGATTCTTTTCTCTGCCAAGGTCAAGGTGCTCAGAGGGTGGCTTCTGCCTATGGTTGGGTGAGGACAAGGGTATTGTCAATGGTAAAACGAGCACAATCTTTCATATTCTAACACCTTAAGCTTTCATAATGTAACTTGGACTTCGAGTTCCCAATTCCTCAAATGTTGAATACAGGCTTATATCAATTGGAGCTCAACCAAAGGGCCTTTATTTTTCATGTTGGACAAGAGAGGGAAGATCTAAACTCAATCACCATGTGAACCACTTGAGAATCCAATGAATGGTCAACCTCTACCCTAATCTCACTGCATCAAACTATTTGGCATGGGTCTTTAAGCTCCACCCAAACCCTACATTGAAAGCATGGAGAGTCCATTGTTGATAGATGAGGTGTGACATAGAAATAAGGTTTCAAAGGGGAGAAAGGGTCTGAATAATCAATTATGGTAGAGAGGGGAGGGAATCTACCTAGAAAAGTGGGAAAAGGGATATACCAAGGATAAATGGTAGAGGTTGCAAGTGGACAAATTTAACCCAATTCTTCAAGGATATCCAAATTACCTATGTTGTCAAACATTCCAAACCTATGCAGGAGATGAATCCCATGAACCTAGTTGTGACTAATTTTTTCTCTATTGATTCACCCATGAACCTAGTTGTGACTCTAATTTTTTCTCTATTGATTCAAAGCTAGGGATGGTGATCATTTTCTCTCACGTCAACTAGGAGTGAGGGAGCATTGATCTTGATGGGGAGAAGAAGAGGGTCGCATGCACCTACGTGTGTGAGTAGGGTGGTGGTATGGGGTGGAGTTCAATGCATTGCCCATATCATTAATTCGATGTGACATATGAAACTGGAGGAGACGTTATGGTGGTTATCCCCCTCCCTCCTCGTGGTTATGTAGAAATACTTATGCATGGGATATGCTCTTGCAAAACAAAGGTCCCCTCCTTGCCTTGGTTTTTCAACATGCCTTCAACCACATTTACTCCTTTATTTTCCATTATATTTTCTTTAGAATCATTTACTCAATACAGGGTCAGGAATTTTGACAATTTCAAAGTGTTTCACAAGTTTTTTCAATTTGTGTATGATTCTAACCAATGTCGTAGAGGCAATTCCCCCCTCAGTTCTCAAGGCATTAATTATTAAGGATGAGTCATTTATTACTATAATGGTTTCCTTTGTGATCTAGGTGAGAAGTCTCAATCCTTGGAGTAAGGCCAAAGATTTGACTTTGTTATTATTGACTTCATTGATGCCCCATGCACATTGGATTTCTTTATGTCCTTTGAGATCAAACATTGTTCACGTGCCTGCCTCCCTAGAAAAATAGTTCTACATGGTTACCATATGACTTAAATGATGCTTTAGGGAAGGGAATATTGCAATTGGGATCGGTTACGTCTTTTTTGGGTTGAAACCTAAAAATTGTACTAATGGACCGAAACAATATATCCTCTATTTGAGGGCCAAAGAAGTGGAATTTGGGTGACCCTAACATCGAAAACCTAGGTATTGTTCAATTATTTTGCATTATATGAGTTGATTTGTTTTTAACAACATTTGTTTCGCCAAAATGGAGTTTGTATGAAATTTATGGCCCCTAATAAGGTAACGTCCAAATTTCCTTTTCCCTTGCAAGAACAAGTGGTAATGTCAATCAAAATTCATAATTTGAATAACAGGAGTTTGTAACGTGGTGGGAATCCATGGTGCTTCTAGAAGTATCCATGGAGGTTCAAGAAGTGTTTAAAAACCCTAAACCTAACCCTAATTCTAGACATAAAAATCCTAGTAGGAGGGAGATGCAACAGGAGGAAAGAGTGTTCACTTTGTTACTTACCATTCCTTGTTCCACAATATGGGTAGGAGAGTGAAGGAGATTCTAACAAAGTAGGGAGAGAGAAGCATACTATAGAGGATTTTGGAAGACAGTAATGTATCATAGCTTTACAACAAGCTTGGACAACCTCGTGATTTGTATTGTAGTCTCCATTAGAAGACGAAGGCATAGTCCTTCATTCCTTGTTGATTTTCCTATATCAAGTTTCCAAGGTAAAATTTTATGTCACAATGTGTATTGCTTTGCTATTGCGGTTCTACTTTCATGTCACAATAGTAAAAGAATTTGAATGTGTGTTTTATTTTCTGTTGAATTACTAAAAAATGCGAAAATATAGTCTCAGTATAGTCGCCATAGTTGTAGCTTTTTTTGTTGAGTTGACCATTGGAATATCTAAGGTTATTTGCAAAGCATGAATGTTGGTTTCTTTGTGTAGAAAGAAGCAACCTATGGTGTCACTATCTACGTGGAATATAAGGAAGTAATGATAATGAAACAATAGGGTTGGGGAGAATACTTGAGTAGTTATAGTTGAAGCGAGATGGAGCTCATCAATGACTTTAAGATAATAGGAGTACCATCATGATGACCAAGAACACAATATTCCATGCCAAAATATAGCACATAGAGATTTGGTACCACTTTATTAAAGAGATAGTTCAAAGAGGAGATTTGGAGTTGATCCATTGCAACACAATTGAGAAGGTTGTAGATATCTTTTCACAAGGCACAATAAATGAAAAAATTTATAAATTTGGAGAAGCATTAAGAGTCTCCCCAAATAATCATTCTAGGGGAGAAATGTTGGCCAATGCCCATTTGGGCTACAAAATGAAATGTAATAGTTGTATTGTAAAAATAAATAAATAAAAATGGCAATGTGCCAAATGTAATTGATTTGGTTGTTCAGCCATTAATACTTGAGAGGGCCTTTTGAGCAAAGTGTACCAACACCCAAAATGGAACTACAACTACAAATATTGGAATAATAAAAATAGAAACTAAAATAAAGAGTAAAACATAAAGAAAGAGTGGGGGCAACTACACACCCAGGGGTCAATTACACTTACAAATCCAAATAATGGAGGAAGATGTCTTAAGTGAAAATCAATAAATAAGGGACCAATGTAAGCCTTAATGATCTAGGTACCCCCAACCATGTGTGTTCCCCTGACCTAACTTCACACATGATTAATACTATTGATGATTTAATAGCTACTACTAGCTAAAGAGGGAGACGCATGTTCTTGTTCCCGGAGATAAACCCGCTACATAGAGGTACATGAATCCCACTAATTGGTGATCCTTGTCAAAGCCTATTTTTCACTTGAGAGATGGGAAACCCTTATTTATAACAATAATAATGAAAAAACCCTAACTTAAGACTTAAGTCACTAATAAAGTCATTAGACCCTTATTATATAAAAGTGATTTTCTTTTAAACATGGCATTGTCACACAATCGTGAACATAGACACAAAATAGCTCAAGTACATATAATCTAATACCTTATAAAGATGTCACAATTAAGTACACTTCAAACCTTTTAATTACCAAAGGTAATTGAGCTTATTGTTTATGAAAAATGGATTATTAAAATTCATGTTTGTGTTGCTTTCTAATTTCACATGACCTAAATCTAAAAATAAGGTGATTAGGCAAAGGCTTCTTTGCCTTTAGACATCTAAAGTAATCAAATACAACAAGCTAATTCTAATGATAAGTTGGATTTCATGGATACGGTAGTTATATCTTTTATTTCATAGAATTAATTGAAATTGCTTCCAATGCTAAGTATAGTTATATCTTTTATTTCATAGAATTAATTGAAATTGCTTCCAATGCTAAGTACAGAACTCTCAGTGTTATCCATAAAGGGATTAATCATTTCCCAAAGATACATATTGTTAATGTTTAACCAAAATCTCCACCTTAATGTTATTTTTCTTAAACCCCCTAATATGTTTCATCATCCATATAGAAAAAGGATTAATCATTTCTCAAAGATGCATATTGTTAATGTTTAACCAAAATCTCCACCTTAATGTTATTTTTCTTAAACCCCCTAATATTTTTCCTCATCCATATAGCCAAAATCCTTTGCCAAAATAGCATTATGTAAAATGTTTCAAGGTGAAACAAAATTTGGAACCACTTCTCAAACAAAAGGAGCCAACACACAATTATAGACTAAGTTGGAGACCATCTCTACATCTGATATAGAATTTCCACAAATGCACGACCCTCAATGATTCTTTTCACATGATTGTTTAATGTTAGAATTTTAACTTTTAGAAAAGCCAAAAGAAAAAATTACTTTGTGGATTCCAAAAAGAAGGGTTTGTGTTATAATGGTTGTTATGAGCACTCAAACTACTCCCACTTTAAGAGTGATTACCCAATTTGCATTCTTCATTCTAAATTAGGATAAGTATCTACTTTACACTCTTCATTTCAAACCAATCTAACCTTGCATTCATCATCCCAAATTTGTTTATTTTCTTCTTTTCTTAGAAATGTTGTTTAATATAACTTAGAAATGTCTTTCGGTTAAGTTGTCACATTATGAAGGACATTTCTATGTTGTCAAAATCATTCGGTTAAGTTGTCACTTTATGAAGGATATTTCTATGTTGTCAAAATCATTTGGAACTTGCTCTTAACCTCATCCACACCCATGAGAAAGGTTTTGAATCTAGGTCTCCCCATTAATACAAACCCAATCACCTCGTTACTTACCACTAACACACCCATAGGAAACTAGTCTATCTTTTTCATCACTTGTATTAAATTTTCTTTTGTAAATCAATAAAAATATTATTGTATTCTAAGATCAAGTCAAGAAGAAGATTGAGCTACTCTTGAGGTCACCTCCTATGATGGTATGAAGGTTTTGAATCTAGGTTTCCATATTAATACAAACCCAATCACCCCGTTACTTACCACTAACACACCCATGGGAAACCAGTCTATTTTTTTCATCACTTGTCTCAAATTTTCTTTTGTAAATCAATAAAAATATTATTGTATTCTAAGATCAAGTCAAGAAGAAGATTGAGCTACTCTCGAGGGCACTTCCTATGACGGTATTTTCACAATTCCCTTCACTCCAACCATGTGGATCAATTTCCTAAAATCTCTTGCTTTAATCAAACCTTTTGGTATATGAAAAATAATTGAAAAGTTTGTTAAAGATGGAAAATTCCAAATTGGGAAAGTGGTTCATTAAATAGTGATCCCAAATATGCACATTGTCATTTTTTTTCAATCTTCCATGAGAGGAGACCTTAAATGAAAGGGAGTTTCAATGTCTGACTAAGAACAATATATATTTCATAACAAATAAATTGATTGGTCCCCTTACAAAAATAGAGAGATACTATGCCATAAAAAGAAAAAGTTCATTTCCTTCTCCCTAGATCTCCTAAGGGCACTGGAACACAAATCTTATCCCAACTAGCTATAGCAAACTACAAACTTACATCTCTAGAAAAAAAATGTACCAAAATAATCAGAGTTACAGTTGCTTATATCTCCAGTTTTGAGCTTGAAGTTCATTTAAAGTGTACATATATTTTATTTTTGCAATTTTGTATTTGTCAAAATTTTACATAAGAATTTTTAGCAATATTATCCCTTGCCTATTTGAAAATCCTAACCATTATAAGTAATGGTATGTTAGCTATTGGGGTTACTTTGGAAGTGTTTACACCATGCACGATGGTGTTTCATGTGAGGTGGTTGCTTCATGGATTGTTATACCTTGACTTGATGTTTATTTGTCTCACTTCCTTAGTAGGTTGGAGACCTATGTGGCTGAGTGACATTCTTTACAAGGCATGCACATGGAGAACTTGTTTGATTTCTTGGAGGAACAACCCATTTGGATGAGGAGCATTGGCATATAGGTGGAGGGCATTGAGCCCCAATTAGCATGGGGACTCTTGTCCTAAGTAGCAAGGGAGCACTTGGTTGTTTACATAGAGGCTTGTAATGACTTGAGAACACTTAGGTTGAAGAGTGTAAATGTAGTTGTGATGGATCTGAAGGTACACATGGCTTAGAAGGGACTGTTGGAGCATTACAGGCCTTTGGAGGAGGAGCATTAGACACTTCTTATGGAGCACTCACCTTGGAACCTTTGCTTGATGGACCTGCATGCCTTGGAGCTTGACATGTGTCACTTAAAATTGGAGCACTTCACATTTGGACCCATCTAGTGCTTATTTAGGTTGTTTGTTGTCACCATCATCCACTTTGTTATTGTCGGCCTCCCTCACCTTCCATATAAAGAAAAGAGAGAATCATTTCATTCATCGTATCAATAACATACTTGTATTAGAGATATGCAAGCTAGAGCCTTGTCTCTTTCTTATGTACTCCTCTTCATTGTACTTTGGTCTCTTGTCTTGTGTGCTTGGGTTATTGTGTTGATGCCAAGAAGGCTTTAGGGTTAGGATTTTCCCTAAGAAGACAAGCGAAGCCAGGGTTCAGGAGAAACCCTAGAGGAGCAAAGGAAGGACTTGTTCTTGTGGTTTTTGTGAAAGAAGAATAGAGTTTTGTGGCATTTGGAAACCCTAGTACTACTTGGAGTGCTTGATGTGGAGAAAAAATCTGTGGTAATAAATCATTTTCAGATCGGTTTTAGTGTTGGGAAGTGAGCCCAAGGGATGGAAAATATTTCCCTTACCACTGTTTGGTGTTTATTTTCTTGAGCTACCTTGTGTATTTGGTTGAACAGAAATAAAATATATATCGTTGTTATTTATATGTCAAATTCAGCCCCAAAGCTTGAAGTTCACAGGAAATAGATCTGGAAAACTTCAAGGTTGAGGGGAAATTCCTGAATTTGCATTGAAAGCCATTTCCGTGAAATTTCAACATGGTACGCTACTATATCTTTATTGTGTTTTCCATGTTTTCAATTTTTCTTTTTATGCTTTCTTCTTTCCAAAGTAGAGCATCATGAGACACAATGCAATACCAATACCTTTGAGCAATGGGGATAATCCATCAAGTATATTTTTTGTGGTGTTTTATTTTAAACTTATTTTTGTAAGGCCTACTGATGACGATTTCTGGAAAAAGAAACCTGGCAGTCTTACAATGGTTTGTGGTGTTTTATTTTAAACTTATTTTTGTAAGGCATACTGATGACAATTTCTGGAAAAAGAAACCTGGCAGTCTTACAATGGTACTCGTATTTTCTCCACATTCTACTCTTATGGTGGTAATTTATGAATATTAGGGTGGGAGTGGGGGGAATAATAGAGAAAACTTCACCCCCACCCTCATATATGAAGGCAATAAGTTTTCTCTATTATTACCCCCACCCGCACCTCATATATAAGGGTGTGGGTCGGAGGAATAATAGAGAAAACTTTCTACTCTTATGGTGGTAATTTATATGTATTCAACATCAGAATGGACCATAATTGAATAGTCAATAAATTAAATCTCTGCAATTTAGGAGTTTTTATGTTAAAATAATACAACTAAACTAAGAACATCAATGGCCCATAATCCATGGGAGTTCCTATGAAATTGATTGCACACTATGTGTCTATGTTTTCTATTAAAAATTCTAGCAGGGTTGGAATTCAAACTTAAGATTGTGTGGTGCAATTGGCAGCACATTTCTTGTTTGAGCGAGGTTCAAATCCTCTCAAATGCATACCTATTTATAACCATATTTTACCAATAAATATATTTTAAAAAAAACGTTCGGGTTAACTAGATTTCCACGCAGAACGTATTGAAAAAACCATTCTCCTCTAATGCAGAATGTAGGGTCTAAATCTTCAATGTGAGTTATGAATATTTGAAAATAAAATTTATGTTCTGGAAATAAATTGAATGGTAATATAAGCCATAACGAATAGAAAAGGCAAGGCGCAAGAAGGATGAGAGAGACGTTTGTATCATAGGAACAAGCAAACCCATCCCATTTAGAAGAGACAAACTGATATTTTTGGGCATGTTCAGGGAAGGGCAGGAAATTATTTATAAAGTTCCATTGACTTCAAGCCCATTCAAAACCCAACACCTAAACACGGACTCCTTACTCCTCTCAAGGATCTATTCATATGACCCAACTAGGCCCAGAGATAAGATTGACCTCCCTGTTGGCTTCTAATAGCTAACCCTTTGATTCATGTCTCAAACTCTTTTTCCGACACTTCTTCCCCCGTACTCTACCTACCTTCTCTATCTCTGTATCGTTAAGAAATGTCAAATGTCGTTTAGGTTCATTACCCTTTGTTTTAGTCAGTAATGCATTTTGATCTTTAATTAATTATTCATATAGTTTCATTATGAGACTTATCTATTAAGGTTTTTTAAACAATTCCCACCAAAAGGATTCAGGGTCTCGATGCCTAGTAAATGAATGCTATGGCATGGAGCCAACCTACTAGCTGATCTTGGAAACAAAATAAACCGTTGAATTTATATGCGCCGGAATCAATGACAAAGAGAACCATCCAAACATATTGTGTCAGATCCTTCGAGATATATTCCATGCTCAACACTTCCATGTATAGGGTCTAATATCCCTCCTTTGAACAGCTTATGTGCACTAATAAACCTGCTGAGAGAGCTTACTCACGGATTAGTCTTCACACAAGATGAGGATGTAGCAAATATATTTTCTTTCAAGAAGGGATAAAAGTTATTTCATTATTTCAGCCGAAGTCTTGCATAGGTTATCCATCATCAGGATAAACGAAAATTAACTGCTTGGTAAGACTGAATCTAAGATTAGGCTAGTGTGATCTCATTTGACATTGATACTTACGGAACCATCCATTAAAAAGAGGACAAAGGAATTTTCTGGGGCAATAAGGAATGACACATTCCCTCTACTTAAGGGCCTCCAGGACAATGACTTCCTCCTAGGCTCCAGCCATAAATCACTGTATACTGTCACTTGAAGAACAGAGGAATTAAAGATTGCTAGGTTAAGGCACCTAGCAATCATAAACTTCCTTCTGGCATACTCTAGCCTGCGATGTGGACAAAATTTAAGATTTTCCATTGATGTTTGACAGTAACTGAACTTTAATCCCCCATATCCCATGGCTCACTTTATCCTCCAAACATGGTTAGCACTGCTGCTGCTTACTTTCTTTCCATGTCTCATCATTGTAGCCTTGGTCACTCAGCATCCTCATTAAATTCTCAATTTCAACAGGATTTTGCTGCCATTACACTTTTCTTCCAAACAACAAACCAGTAAAAAGCATAAGCAATATTATAATTTTGACAATTTCATATTCAAATTTTACTAGTGTACTTTTCTTGTTGCCTTGCACAAAGTTGTACAATATACAACTGCAAATACTTCTGGAGTGTAATTCCTAAGAATGCCTCTACAAACGCCTCTACAAAATATTCACAAGCATGACATATTTTGAATAAAGACCCAATAACCTGAAAAAACATTAAAAAAATACAACAGAATTCCCTTCATACAACTTGTAAGCAACTGCTCAAATAAGTGTAAAAAAACAAAGAAAATCACTACAACATTTGCCAGTCCAAAAACATTACAAGTTAGGCTTCCTAAATGTGTCTAACTTTGATTGATACAAGGCTGAAATGCCTTCCAAACAAGGGCAAGGCAGTGTAAATGGAGGAAGAACTGGAAAGGAAACCTGCACTGGACTAGTTTGGGCCTGTTTCAGCAACCTTGCACTTGAAAGGGGAAGTGCAATTGCAGCTTGTCTTTTGTTAAGCCCCTCAACAATAAAAGAAAAGGCACCAAAAGTGAGACAACTCTGCATAAGAGCTTGAGGCGACCCTGCAGAACAAGAAAACCCATGCAAAGAGAGACAGTCAGACTAAGCCATAAAAAGTAAGTCTTTGATGATGAGTTAGTACAACCCACAATTCTCTATGAATACCTGGCATACTCAGAGCAAGGCCAGTAATACAACCCGCAACACCTGCATTAATGACTACATAGTGAACCAATATTTTAGTTTAGAAGCCAAACCTGCATTGAAGGACCTTTCAAGGTAATATAGATCATGACTTGGGATAAAAGGACAGAATGAAAACCACTAGACATAGATACAGGATACAGGAATAGAAACAATATTGATCAAAAGGAAACTAATGAATATAAGAAAAACGATCCATCAAAGAAAGAACATAATAAAATTCATAGATGCAAGAAAATAAAAGATGCTCATACCATCATCTTTCCCACGTAACTTCTTCAGGTAGCATACAACAAGACTGTGAACTCCAGATAGAATGGCAAAAGTCTACGCTCATGAGGAAAGCTTGTCATTAATAAGAAAACATGCACAGAATACCTTCATGACCATGTGATGATAACCTTGTCATGGTAGAAAAGAAGTACAACAAGGTAATCACAACATGATCTTTCTTGACAAATTACAAGCTTTTGCCCAGGATTATGGGATCAACCATTCCAGTAAACGCTTAAACTAGGAGAAACCTATTTAAGTAGATTAAAATCCCAAGATAAACAAAAACCTAAGGCCTCACCTTTGCAGAGGAACCTCCCTCTCCAAGCGATCCTTTGAAACCTTTCCTTTTGACAAGCCCTGAACCTGGATTAATAAAATACTGAAATCTTAAGAATGGAATCCATATTTTAAACCAGAAAATGTTTTATAATAGTATAGTCTGCACTATCACTTGCATGTTATTGCTACTCTATGTAATATATACCAATCAAAGTAAGCAGCCTGTTGACCACAGATCACCAAACACTTTCAATATGAAAGGTGGGTACATGAGTAAGAAATACAAAAAAATGAAGAGTAAATAAGGCATTTACGTTCTTCATCTATGTTGTATAACATAACAATATCAAAGAAAGATAATATGATACAGAAAGAAGGCTCTATATAAGAGAAGAATATCAAGGGGTTGGATGGATTCGTAGTGTCCACATCTCAAGGAATCCCATAAAGAGAGGAGCCAGTAGTGCATAGATTCCATACCATGCATGATCTGCATCCCAAATGCCAGTGCAATATAGCCAGTAATAGAAATTATCATGTCCTCCTTATCACATTACTAAATTACTCCAGCAACTCCCAATGTAAAATACCTAAGGTGTTAGAAACTAATTTCCATTTCTTACACAGACTGCCACATCAGTATCTAACATGTCTTTATGCTGAAGATAAATGTAAGAAATTTAGTCTAGTAGATCTAGTGCATGTAATCTTGATGAAATAAGTAATCTAATCCATACGATCTTTGATGAAATAAGGCATGCACACAGCTTGCATGAACTGCAATTAGTTAGGATTAGATTCTATACATGCAAATTAGTTAGAAGCAAATGCACAGCAGTTGGCCAAAATTAGATCAGATAAAATAAGACCTGATTATAGAAGTTGTGTTACATATATGTGATATTGTAAAGAAATTGAGATGATTTAGTTTTAAAAACATCCATGGTGTGTAATGTGTTGAGGCCTCATCAGAACCCAGGCCGCAGGGCATGGGGACCCACCTTGTTTTAATGATCTGCCGATTGCAACTGTGCATTGAGCACTCCTTGCATCATGTGGTTCCCTTTGTTCTCTGATAATTATAAGGGTGATATCTTCTGCGTCTTAGCTAATGGTTGCCTACTTATGCATCTGCTAGCTAGACAACCAACGTGTCTTGTGACGGTTTAGATGAACCAATGTCCCTTCTATCATTGATCTTTTGCGCTTGTCTATCCRGTCTATGCTTCGACAAGGTCCGGTCAAAGTCGTCATTATTTGTTTTATGTYGATTGYGACRTGCCACACCTATCTTTCCTTGTATACAAATCCTCAATATTGATGTTTCATGACCAGGTCTAGCTTGCTTTGCAATATGTCTTCGGTTGAGTTGCCAAGAGAGAGTGTGATGGCTTTGGATAGATCTTGTTGCATTAATATGAATGATGAGAGGTAATTGACGGCATAATTAATCTTGCTAAGAGTCTCTTCTTGATCATGGTACATCCATCCAATAAATCCCACTTACATGTGAATAATTAATGTGTGAAGCATGGTTTCTTTCACCAAGGCACATCTAACCTAAGATTCAATTCATGTGCACATCAAATATGAGACAAGTGATGGATGAACTTCCTATAGAAATTCATAACTCCCAAACAGCTCTTCAAGTGTGAAACTAAAGGAGGAGTGGACCAAAGTTTTAGCACCTTGACTTTATTTAGATCAACATGAACTCAGTGTTGGTCTACAACAAATCCAAGGTGCTTAATGGAAGTTTGGCCAAAGAAGGATCTCTTCATATTAACTTGTAGCTTGTTTGACAGAGCAAATACAATACAACCTGCATGCTACATATGTGTAGAAAACTGAGGTACTATGAGGCTGCCAAGACAGATCTGTCTTTGACCTGAAACTTGGCTCTAAGTTCAATCTTCAAACTGTCCTTTGCTGCTGTTTTAGGACAGCAAACAGTTTAGTAACTTTCTGCCCATAATTTTTATTGGTTAAGTGTTCTTTGAGGTGCCCTTGCAAGTGTTTTCATACCAATGGTTAGCACATGCAATAATACTCAAAACAAATAACACTCCTCACGATCTTTACAACTCTAAATGCCGATCTACACATCTA
>SNQJ01S0145256.1:0-24122 GCA_010110895.2 Picea sitchensis
ACAAATATTGCAATTTTAAGGCTTGGGAAAAATAATTTCTTCCATAATTTTACTAGGAAAAATCAAAACCTTAGATCTATCTCAAATAAGAATGTTGATTCAAGAGAACTATGATGTCTACTAAGATCTGAAATTTTCAAGTGGATCCAACAACTAGTAAGTTAAATCTCATGATAACTACCAGTTGAGAACAAAGATCCCAAACACCTGGGTGTTGATAGATCCTAATTAAGAATTCCCATAGGCCCTAAGGGTTAGAACCCATGCTCTAACATCATATGTAATGGACCGATCTAAAAACGAAAATCAATTACATAAATTACTAGAGATACTTCAATAAAAATTAGGAGCATTGAGAGATGAGTGACTCACCTGCTTCGAAGAAACCAACATACCCGTGGTATGGGCCTGGAGATTGACACATTGAACTTGATCTGGAAAAATGCAACAACAAAGTGGGGGACGAATCTCCACTCAACCATAGACGTTGTTAATTTAATCTTTGGTAGCAAAGCATCCTCGAGCCCCGATGAATACTTAGCTAGAATTTCTTAAGTCTATTTCTCTCTATAGATCATCCAAAGAGAGATGTGCCAAAGAGAGGGAGATTTCCTTTTCTCCTTATTTTCCCCATTTATATAGAGTTCGTCTTGGTAAAGAACCCAATCCCTATGGTTAAATAGGAGCATTGAGAGATGAGTGACTCACCTGCTTCGAAGAAACCAACATACCCGTGGTATGGGCCTGGAGATTGACACATTGAACTTGATCTGGAAAAATGCAAAAACAAAGTGGGGGACGAATCTCCACTCAACCATAGACTTGTTAATTCATCTTGGTAGCAAAGCATCCCTAAGTCCCGGCTGAATACTTAGCTAGAATTTCTTAAGTCTATTTCTCTCTATAGATCATCCAAAGAGAGATGTGCCAAAGAGGGAGATTTTCTCCTTATTTTCCCCATTTATATAGAGTTCGTCTTGGTAAAGAACCCAATCCATAGGATCCATTATTTAACACTATTTATTGTATATTAGGGTTTCTTCACCAATTAAGGTGACTTGTTTTACCATTTTCTTTTATTACCAATATCCATAATAAGTACCTTATTGTTATGAACCATTATGACCCCATTTGGTATAATTATTATAGACTTCTTTAATATAAGTACTTATTATTATTACCACTTTAGGATACTATTATATTCCTTATTATTATTTTTATTTATTTATATATTAATAATAATACCAGGCATGACAAGGTTGGTGGCATGTTTTGCGTGAGTCGCTTTGTGGGGACAAGAGAAGAGGTTGATGGATATGGGGTATTGGTTATGCACGGGGACATCATTCAACATGTTCACTGGTTGCGGGGCTTTGACATTACATGATTTTAGGTGTCAGTGTTTTTTAGTCCGAAAAAGCTCACAAGTGATTGCTCATAAAGATTCTCCCGAACTAGACTAAGTATGTGATCCATGGGTTTCCAGGTGAGCCTTTGAAAGGAACATTCCACAAGTTCAAGCAGCAAGCGACCTTGGGAAGCTTTCATAGTGTCTTGTATCATCACTTTGTATGGAGGGTGCAATAAGCTGGGCATCTATCCACCTTGTGGTGGATAGATCTACTTTGAACACCAGAAGGGTGGGACCCATAGGGAAAGTCATGTGACATACGTGCTTGTAGGTCTTCGGGAGCTTGTGGTAAGAGCTTGTGGCTTAAGATTCTTTAGGTTTTCTATAGGGGTCTGTGTGAGCATGTCGTTGAGATAATTTTCATTCTTATGTAGCTTCGTGGTAATTTTCATGTGTGGATAGTGTGAAGTTTTAGAAAATGACTTCATTCTCGTGGGTGCGAGATAATAGAAATAGTTCTAAGCAATATCCCTATCAATGGCCCTTCTAAGTCCGCAGGAATATTTGTGTATTGTTGGTTTGAATAATTACATTCCTCTACAGGTAATCTTGTTGTTCTTCGGACTACAAGATTTACTCCTTTGCAACCTGTATGCTAGGCCACTTGTTTCATTTTGTAGTGGAATGTATCACATTACTTAGAAAGAAAGGAGCTCTTCTCACTTTTGCATAGTCAGAGGAAAGCGTGGGTGCATCTATTATGCAAATAAAAAGAATTCACGCCTATTTTCAATTCAATTAA
Organism: Picea sitchensis; assembly: GCA_010110895.2. NCBI lineage: Eukaryota > Viridiplantae > Streptophyta > Pinopsida > Pinales > Pinaceae > Picea > Picea sitchensis. The sequence goes on from SNQJ01S0145256.1 coordinate 2,154, forward strand.
TCTAAAGGAAACCTACCCATCAAAATGAGTTATCATCAGTATGTCACACGACAAGCCCTTCTCCCTATTTAAATTAACAAGAAACACGTGCAAGTATAACCTTAGCCTCTTTTAGAGTTTACCTATAAAATGCAGTGAGGTTTTGGTTTTTTAATGCAGGTAGGGTGATAGAAAACCTCATGGTATCTTCTATTTATCCATCATGTTAAGGGAGTGTAGGTTGGTTAGAGACATTCCTAAATAAATCTTTCACCCCACCCCCCCGCGCCCCACAACCTTTTTCTATTTGGATCATTAGGAGGATCACAAATTGAGTGGATAATCTTCATAATTGTTACATGTAGGTCAAAGTGGATCACAGAGTCCCGACTAGGGACTTAAGAAATGGTACAAAGGCTTACGGGTTGGGTTTCTATGGTCAACCCACTGCTAAAAGCAGCTTCTAGACAAAATGGGATGTAAAGAAAAATCTCCATCTCATTTAACACACGAAACATCGTAAGGAACCAAGAAGAGACAGATAGGACTACCGCACTGCCTAACAATCATAATGCAATCCCAACCGACATCAAACCTCCACAGGGTTTGGCATTGGTAAAATTCCTTGACGGTTTTGATGTCGATATGTCATATCAATTAAGGGAAATAAATTATACCACTGTAGAGGACATCTTAAAAAGTGCAAGAAGTGTAGAGGCCAACCTATTAGCTAGAAGGGCATGGCAGAGGAAAGAGAGGAGAGTCACAATCAAAAAGGAACCTTCCACATCTTCTTATGACGCCAAATTGGATTCCTTAACTAGGAGCTGGTTGAAAGGATGATGGAGAGACTTAATATAGCTGAAATAAATCCTCCTAGAGAGAACCAAGATGATCCACAAATTCAGAATCCTAACTCAGAAGAAATCCTCCTCAAATCGAAGAGAGATCCTAGGATCAAAGAGAATAGAGGGGTCCTAATCAAAAGATCGCACCCCCTCTACAAGAAAATTATGTTGATGAAGGTGAGGAGACAATCGAAGATTTGGATGACATGCATATAAACCTCATGTATGCTCACAATGATCGGCCATCTTCCCACTGTGAAGAGCAAGAGATTTTCCTTTCTCAAACAGAAGTTAAATGAGGGAAGCGAGGAAACATAACAAATAGTGCATTTGAAAATTCCATTATGGAGGTCCACATGCAATACAATCTGAGAAGAAAAAAGACAAATGAAAATCCCCCAAAAAAGGTAACCAAAACGAAGAAAATGTCGTTCAAGAAGACCTCGTGAAATTCTACCAAGAAGATCCTTGAGAAAGGTAATGTTGAATCTACAGCAAAAAGAAACCCTACCATTTTGGCTAAAGATCAACTCAGACTGGGGTTTCATCAACTAGTCAACCAAGTACTTATGCCTAGAAAACTATGGTAGACAGATCATAATTGTTGAGCTTAAGGAGAGCGTCCACTACTTTCATCCTTGAAGGAGAGTTAGCCAAATTGAAGATTCCCATTCCCTTCTCCGAGCTAATGAATAAGAATGTTTACCAATCACATGTGATCAAAGTGTTGAGCATCGAGCCAGAGATAGGCACGAAGGACATAATTTTTACATGGGGATTCAGTGGATCACAAACCGACTGGGATGTTAAGAAATGGTACAAAGGCTTTACATGCTACTGCGGGTCGACCTTACCACGCTTTCCAAAGGATTTTTTCTTGACAGATTGGAGGTAAAGAAAAAATCCTCTGAGTAGATCTTGCGGTCGTATCATGAAAACATCGGCGAACCAAGAGACAGTATAGGACTACTGCACCTACTTCAACAATTTGTACAATGCAAATCCAACTGATATTAAACCCCCACAAGATTTTGCAATCGATAAAATTACCTGATGGTTTTGGCACTGATATGTCATATCAATTAAGGGAAAGAAATTATACCACTCTAGAGGACATGCAAAAAAAGTCTTATTAGTGTGGAGGCCAATCTATTAGCAAAAAAGGGCCCATCAAAGGTCAGAAAGGAGAGTCACGATTAAAGAGGAACTTTCCACATCAACCTCAGATTCCAAACTAGATTCCTTAACCAGAGCAATGGAAAGACACAGAGACTTACTATATCCTAAGTAAATCCTCCTAGAGAGAACCAAGATGATCCACTTCAAAAGAAATCCTCCTCAAATAAGACAAAGAGATCCTAGGGATCAAAAAGAATAGAGGGGTCCCACCAACGATCGCACCCACCCCCTACAGAAAATTATGTTGATGAAGGTGACGAGACAATTGAAGAATTGATGACACGATATAAACCCCATGTATGCTCACACGATCTAAGCCATCTTCACTGTGAAGAGAAAGAAGTTTTCCTTCTTTCTCAAACAAAGTTAAATGAGGAAGCAAAGGAAACAAAACAAAAGGCATTTGAAAACACGATTATGGAAGTACACAGGCAGTACAACCTGAGAAGAAAAAGATGAATGAAAATCCTCCAAAGAAGGTAACCAAAATGAAGAAAATGGAACCAAGAAGACCCCTGATGGATCTACCGACATCATCGTTGGGACTCGAATCGCTCTTATTTTAACAAAGGGGTCCATAATGGAATGGTTTTCTGGTGGTCCCCCTACTCTAACGTGGCAGGAATATATTGCACCAAATTCCCACCATTTACTGCAAACCATTTTACCACTTACCATTTACCACCTTTCTGACATACCATCGTCATTCCATGACATCACTTTCCACTCACTTTTCCCACAGTCCCCGCCTCATAACTCACCCATCCCCCGCTCACCCATCACAGTCCCTTCACCATTGTTGGTATCCAATCAACACCCTCCATGTCACCTGGTCATACTCGCCACCCATTTTTCACCTTCCATCTCATGCCTAAATCAATATGTTGGCTATTTATTATAGGCTAACTTATCCATTAGCCTACTAATCTGTCCCTTGCTCCCAATGGGTATCCGTTAAATCAAAACTAGCCCTGCTCCTCCATTCGCCCATTGCTCATCTTATCCTCACACTAGAAATATTTTCCTTTTCCTCTCTCCATTCAACAAGTAGGCCCAACCACAAACCATTACCACTAACATTTTTTTTTGAATTGCAAGTACTCTTTCACAAGTGATGGTGCCAAAATCAAAGAAAAAAAGCTTAGAAGAATCTCTCTCCCACCTCTCAATAATTCTCAAAGCATGATCCCATTGGCCGACAAAGACCATTTAATATCAGATACAAAGTGTGAATTTGACTTCACGGATTTGCAATCATGGCTCAAAGACACTTTCTTAGATCGAAGGAAGGAAATTGGGCTTTGGGAGTCAAATCTTCCTCTATATATCTTTCCCCAAGTCCATCATTTACCCACATTCTCCCTCAAATGTCCGTGCTCACACCGACTTAGAGCCAGAATCTTGAGCCATCAAGGGAACTCTATTCTTCATCACAATTCGTAGGCCATTGATCGGATGATGCAGATACCCAGAACTAAACCTGCCTCCCCCTTCAATCTTGAAATCATAACAGAGTTATACCATAAACTATATTTTCCTCAAAGAGCCCAAATCTTTGAAATTTTCCTCCCATTGTGATGCTCATCTCCCCAAGTAAAATCCCCCATATCCTTCCTCCCCGTTCTCAGAAAATGGCAACCAAGTCATTTCATCGCTTCATTGTTCCGCTATTATTTTTCATCGTATCAGTGGATGAACCTATATTAGTTTTCCATTTTCTCTACCGAGGAAAATCCCAACTATCTCACTGAATATAGCACTTCTTCCTAAGTGGAGAATATTCACGAAAGTAACTTTCAAATTGGCCACGAGGACATGTTCCGTATTCTTTCCATAATCGGGCTTACATGTTCATCTCCTTATTTCAAGAAGACAGTTCTCTTCTCGGAAGGAAAATGGACAAGGACGGAAAAACCACAGGCAGTAACATATTGGACCTCACTGCTCAGAAGAAACTCCACAAAGTTCAATTTCAAACAGCCTACATCGAAAAGCTTTTACTACCCAGCAGGAGCATAATTTCGCTATGCATCGTAAATCCAAGAATAAATGAGATTAATGTCAGCAGTAAGATACTTGGGCAGTTTGTCTGGAGCTAACTCACACCCATATATCCTACCGCCAGATCATGTCTACCATTTCCTTCCAAGAAGCCTAATCGATACTTCACTAGCTCCACCGATGAATAAAGCACGTCCAAAGTTGAGTATTTTTAGAAATATAATGATCAAGAAGAGGAATCAAATGTTGCCCAACAACACTTATGCTCAGTTTTGTAAACGTACATCAATGACACAACACAGACTATTGTTTGTATTTGATACAGAGAAGGGTAGAATGCACATGGATTTTGCGGTGCACAAAAGTTCACCCAAAGTGTAACACTGACAAAAGGGCGACGTTTGAGTTCCACACTAGAGTTGTGCACCCGACCGATCAAATGGATTCAGATAGGCAGACTGGAGAAATGGTTTTCTACACTTTGGCAAATACTTCTACTATGGTTGCTAAACTATGTCTCTCTCAGCAATGTTTAGACACAGCTAAAGTTAGAGAAGATATCATCCTTGCAAAGGATAACAAAATTAAAACGCTGGAAGAATTGGTCCTCAATATCGGGCATGACCCCTCGAATGTGAAAGATGTTAAAAGAAAAATGTTGATATAGCATCTCTAAGTAAACAACTAAAATTGCCACCAACGGAAGATGCACGCTGTAAAGGAGAGGCTGAGAGAAGATGAGAAGGATGAGATGTTCAAGTTGATCATGGAGCATAATTCACAATTGAAAGAGATGGAAGCAGCACTGGAAAGGTTAGTGAAGGAGAAGGACCACCAATGCCTATGAAGTCATTCCATTGTTACTTCCACTTATAGGGAGTAGCACAACATCTATATGTAAACCCCTCGCCAGTAAATTCCCTCAACAACTCCAATGACATCTCTGGAAAAGACAATAGAACTAGCAAAATCCATGGGGAGATGAACTTGCAAGAGACAAAGATTAGCAGAATTAAAAAGGAGGTTGAGGACATTCAGTAGCTCAAATCTTCTTACCAAACAAGCTACTCCATGGAGAAACAAACATCAAACAAGCTCAAACAAGAATTGCAACAACTTCAAAGAAAATAAAGCAAGTGTGTAAGACACTTGCTGAGTCCAAGGAAAATATTTGGATTGTTAAGAACCAAACATCAATATAGCATGGAAAACCTCAGAAAGTAATTTCAACGCCTTGAAACAGATAATTTCAGATAATGCTCCTTCGAGGGGAAACCTCCTTTTTACCCCACTTAAATGTTCAAGTCCAAGATGATTCAAAATGAAAAATGTCTCCTTGGTATATATATAGGAGACTAGGAGGTGAATACAAATAATGGCCTAAAGCCTATTACAATTAAAAATAACATTACCAATCTAAATTACAACCAATGGCCAAGCTTCTAATAAATAAAATAGCATTACTAATCTAATGAGTCTCCCACTAAGGGGTAATGAGCCAACATAGGGCTTTCAACATGCCCCTCCCCCTTGAGACAAGTGTTGTCCACAACGCTGAGTAACTCTGGATTCTTCTCAGATAAAAGATTCATCTCCCAAGTGGAATCTTCACCGTAGTTTCCATTTAATGAGATAATTAAAATGGATCTATTCCAAAGTTGGTGAATTCTTGTGTCGTGTTGATGGCTTAGATGTTTGAACATCTAGTGAGCATAGTTGTGCAATAATGCCTTTGATGCCCCTTTTCAATAATTTTGTCGTGTCGTTAGATCTTATCACCCACTGGCTTCCCTGTGATAAATTTTAACTCAATTTCTTTTCCTTCCAATGAAAATTTCATGAAAAGTTCTTGAAAATTAAAAGCCAATCGCTCCTAATGATTGTAACCATTGGATTCCTAGTACCACATCTGCAACACCCATGGGTATAGCAATCGTTGGACTATTCCTTACATACCATAGTAAGATTTTATTGCATTTTCTCGAGTAATTGATAGTTCCTCCATCCTAATCATTACTGAAACTCATACCGATATACAAAGTAAGCATTTGAGATCTTTGGATAATTTATGCTGAATGAAATTATGAGTACCCCATGTAATCAATTAGGACTATTACTTTTCTCTTGATGTATCCTCCCCGATCTCTGAGGGTTTGAGGAGTGCTAATTCCATCCAATGCATTACATGATATCATGGAGTTAACTCTTCGTGATGAACAGCTTCAATGCTTTCATCTTGAGATGGTTCTTCTTCTTCTTCTTCTTCCTCTTTCACAATCTATGTAGAATAATTTCTTCTCACCACACTTACAGTCCCCTACTATACTTAATGGCCAAGCAATTAAAGCATAAACCTTTTGCTTTTCTTTCCTCCAATTGTTGAGGTGGCTTCAACCTTGTAGGTTGAGGTGTTTTAGGAAAAGGAGCATTGTTCTCTATAGATGTTAGGATAGGTCCTTCTAGTAGCCATAGCCATATTTTTACTTTCAAACATTTCTTGCCACCTTTAAATGCATTCTCCAATGATTTGGGTTCCCAAAGGCAAGTCCTTCATGTTGAATGTTATCCTAAAGTTCCTATGAATACATCAATCAAGTGCTCATCCGAATATCGACACCTCATTCAACCTTGGAAGTTCTCAATGTGTCTGCAACTAAACCCTTTTTCTTAAGATTTATAAATTCTCATTAAAGAAGGTATTGCCACCCTGTATCCTCATAGTGTGCTATCATTTCTTCCATGAAAATTGTCCAAGTGACATGTGATTTGCAAGAACAAAGCCCTCCATACCAAACAAATTGATTAGGTTCTAAATATAAAGAATCAATTCAGACTCTTCTTTTTATGTGGCACATTATGGAGACTAAAGAATGGTTCCATTTAGCGGCATCCATGTGATTGGTCCTTTCCATCAAACTTCCTCATATCAACTTAGGAACGTGGTTATCTTCAAACCAAAGTTGAGTTTCTCCATTCTTGATTCAATCTTCCTTGTGTCCTCATCATGAATTTCATGGGATGAATTTTCAATTTTGGGTACTGCTAATGAATTTTTCATTACTTCATGATCTTAGCTTCCATTGAATCCATCTTAGTATCCAACTTAGCTTCCCATTGAATCCATCTTAGTATCCAACTTAGTTTCTATTGAATCCATCAACTTAGTTTCCATTGAATGCATCTTAAAGATCCAACTTAGCTTCCATTGAATCCATCTTATCTTTTGTAGTTCATTTATGTCCTATGCATTTCTTCACCTCTCATCAAGAGTCCAAGTAGGATTTTCCTCGAGGCTTCCATTTGGTGTAGAAGTTCCCTTTTTGGGTGGCATGTTGGCCAAGTATCACTTTGAACCTTAATTTGAGGTGGTTCACAGACAATATTCTTCGCTGTATCTCCCAATTCTTGGCCCCTTCTAGGGTATGGTGAAAATTTTTATCTATATTACCCTGACATTTCTTCTCTACAATGCCATAGGTCTGATCAAATTGAGTGCCAAGGAATTTACGCACTTCCCCACAACCTTCTGTCACATTTTGGTCTCTTCCGTGAGATCTCATTGTAGCGTGTGCCCCGCACAAAATAATTGATATAAAATTTGAAACTCAGACTCCAAAATGATATAGACTATCCCCAATCCAATGAATCCAGTCCCACACAATTTGGATACCTAGGAAGAAGTTATGATTTTTTACCTAGAAAACCTTCTTGAGACTAGTCAATAGGGCTAGTCTTATACCCTATCTTACATGTGGTGTATCTACAAATTTAAGATGACCTGTGGTTGAAACTTTATCACAGATAAAATACTAATTCTGTAAATTTTCTCTAGAGGGTTGGTCTGAACCATTACATAAATTTTTTATAGCTAAAATTCTGCAAAGACTCTCATTTCAGGATGATTCCAACCCTATCTTGTACAGTCAGATCTCCAAAGTATAAGGCCTCGCGAGCTTAATTTTGAACCCAACGTATCTTTATCCGTCTACTAAATGCCAATGGTTCCTTATGAAACATTGTAGAAAAACAAATTTATAGTGAAAATTCCATGGTTTCTCAGATGTAGCAACGAAAAACCAAGACTGAAGCCTCATACCATATGTTAAGAACCAAACATAACATAGCATGGAAAACCCCGTGGTACCAACGCCTTGAAACAGATAAATTTTGCATAATAAGCTCCTCTTGAGGGGAAACCTCCTAATTCTATAATTTAAATGTTGAAGTCCAAGATGATTCAAATGAAAATGACTCCTTGGTATATATAAGAGACTAGAGGTATAATTACAACAATGGCCTAAAGTCACATGCTAATTAAAATAACATTACTAATCTAAATTACAACTAATGGCCTAAGTCAGACATAAATAAAATAGCATTACTAATCTAATATGCCCCAATTAAGGGTAATGAGCCACTATTTACCATGATGGATATCTCCAAATCCATAAATGAAATATGGGCCTATGGTGCAAATCATGTCTGAGAAAAATGAGCTGGTACAAAGAAGTCAGTAGGCGCCTTATTAAGAAAATAAGAGGAGATTGAGAAATGCCCATACACTAAGATCATTAAATTCTAATTCAAAAACCGTGGAAGAAAGCAGGAGGATTTGAAGGTTGAAGACATTATGGAAACCATCCTCAAAGTCAAGAGGGTTCTCACCAAGAGAGGACTAATGCTACAGTTGGAATAGAAAGTCCGCATCTATGTGGACACAAGAGTTCAAAGATTTTGGCAAGATCGAAGCTCTAAAAGAAAGGTCTCCGGGCTTAAGGGTCCTAAAATGACAAGTTAATGACCCTTCCGGATTATAAACAGAAGTTGGCCACAATGGACAAAGATAGTTCAAAATTTTTGGGAATATAGAGCAGCATAACAGGCAAGGCGTTCTTAAAAACTTTGCAGCCTGTGCATTAGCATATTAAAGAGGATCCCAGATACCTTACCTGGCCATCCAACTTTTCCAAGTATATAGATGGATGAACATAAATCTAAGACTACTCAAAGTCATCATTCCCAGCCATCTTCGGTGGGAAGAGCTATGAAATCTGATCAAGTAGGAGATGAGGTGTCCAAGTCTAGTCAACAATTAGATCAGACAAATTCATGCAGATGACTCACCAATGGCTTTCCCCAAAATCAGCTTGAAGAATTCGGCACATCATTAACAGTCCCTAAAGTTTTGTACCTTGTTGAGTTAGTTAGTTAAATTTAGAATTGGCCATGTCCTGATCATTAATGATAGGATCGCTTTGAAATTTTTTATTATAAATTACTTCAAACTTTGAAGTATCAAGGGTTGATCTTTAAGCCCTGTAATCTAGAAAGACTGTAATTTTTTATCAAGAGATCTTCCAAGAATACAAAGGGACGTTTCACAGATTCTCGTGTGTTATTCATTTGTGATGTTTAATTTTATGTGTTAAATGTTTTCTCACTTGTCATATTGTTTTCTAATCTAAATCTTTTAAAGTAGCGCATGTTGCAAGTTTTATCTTTGTATACCCTGTCTTTCTCCTCGGACTTTTAAAGATCTAAATGTTTATCTTCCGATGTTATATAGAATAAATTATTAAATTCTTCTTACTTTAATTGATATTCTCATATTTTCTGCTATCCATCACTTTACCGCTAAAGAATCCAATGAATGCATTTCACTTGTCTTGTGAAAGAATCTTTTAGTTCCTATTTTGATCTCTATCCTTATAATACGTAATTCCCATAGCCCAAGCAATGGAGATGTAAACCCTATTTCATCCAACTTTACAAAAAATAAACAATTCAACCTTATTCTATTTAACTAGCCTAATATCTCAAAACTAAAACATATCTAAATCTTATAGAGAGACCCTCTCTAAAGCTCCAAGGTGTATAGATCCTACTAAAGTGGTTGGATAAAGTTACCTCTCGAAAATTTCTTCTACCCCTCTAATAAACCTCCTCGGAATTTAATGAGCCGATAATAGGGTCTTAGGGGGCTATAGGCACCAAGTGTAAAAAGGGGTATCTAGTAAACCATGGGTTTCTTTGTTGAAAATACATTGGGAGGGGTTTCAAAAAGGATTTTGGAATGTATTTATCGATATTCAGTGAAATTAGGGTTATTATTTAATATCCCATGAATGAGCATGCTATGTCACAAGTTCACTAAGTGAAGTCCCTATGAATTGTTATGACCAGAGATTCACATGCTAGTGAGAATGAATTACATTAGAGATAACCAACGGTCAGTTAGATCTAAGGGATATCGACACCATAGCATGCGAGCAGGGCATGATGAATTGATCTGGAAAGGAGGGGAAAGCATCCAAATGAAGAGTATTTAAATTCCAATCATTAAATCACCAAGAATGAACATCCCATAGAAAAACAAGACTGCAGAGAAATAAACTAAAACAAAATGGAAACAAAACATGTATACACACAATACAATAGAGACATGGATACACATGGTTCACCCAATGTGGGCTACGGCCACCTGATAAATTTCCAAGTCCTTCCTTTTATTATCTAGAAGCAAAATGAAGGGATACAACCTACAACACACCCTTTGTGTAACTTCCTCTCTTTCTCTTCTACAAAGATTCCTTTCTCAAAATAGAACACTCATGATAATACACAACTGTAATACAATACCCTCATAAGAGAGGGGTCGTTTATAGGGAAAAAACCATAAAATAACTTATGTCACGACTTCAATCTATAATGAATCCGTCTGGTATCACTATGAAATTACAATATTTTAAAAGGAAATTTTCCCAAGCTGCTAGTAATCACTCTAATCCCTCTTTCTCCGGGATAAAAATTGTATCGGTCCCCCTAGCAACAGCTAGGGGTAACCTCTCACATCCCCTCGCCTAGGAAATGGGTCCAAGCACCAAAATAAACATATGAATCATAAGAGAATCAGCTCCACAACCAACAATCTCCCACTTGAGACTAATCAGAACAACTCCAATCGCTAAGCTGTACATGTTGAACTATGATCAAACTTGGACCTTGAAAATTTCTCGTCTTTACCTTCATGCTTGAACACCAACTCAAACTGAGAAGGTGAAATTAGTTTTTCCTTGGTTACTCCCTTTTTTTTAACATGTTTGCAGGATTCTAGTTAGTATGTATCTTTTCCAACTTCAAATTTCCATCTCCAAGACGGATCATATGAAATGGCATCTCGAAAGCTATAGATGATTAGTATATAAATAGAAGTTTGAGGCCTCCCAAGATGAATGGCACTCTCACCTGGCCACAAGACAACCTCGTTATTCTCATTTTCCCAATTCATCCATAAAACCTCTGTAGAACTAAATCCATTTATTTACTAGCCTCTCAGAATGTTAAACATACTGTCATATTGAGTGAAACAAACTCGTAGTTTTGAAATCTAACTCACTATTGTTCCACCTATAGTAAAATACGTGCCCCTGTATGCCTCCCTCCTCTTGCTATATTTATCACCTCCCATATCCGAATCAACATATCCTTGTGAATAATATATGAACCTCCAAAACATAATGCATGATAGAAGTGCCTCTCAAATACCCGAATCCATTTTACTATCTCCCAATGTTCTTTACCTAGATTGTTCATATACTTTCTCACAACTCACCGTGCATGTGCAACATTTGGTCTTGTGCAAACCATCACATACATCAAACTCCCTATTGTTGATGAATAACCACTCTAGACATGTATTTATCTCCTCTTGTGTCTTGGGACACATTTCCTTGTTAATTTGAAATGGTTACTAATGTGGTTTACTAATCGGTTTTGCATTATGCATTCTAACCTCTCTCCAACACCTTCTCTATGTATCACCTAAGACAATGTCAATTTGTGATTTTTTTTGTCTCTTTGTTATTCTCCTACCAAGGATTTTCTTTGTCGCGCCCAAAATCCTTCATCGAAATGAATTAGCTAATTTCTTCTTGAGCACATTTATATACTCCAGATATTAGACCTTGCAACAAGCATGTAATCTAATACAATAGCAAGATAATATATATTTCCATTTTCTAGCCTTTTAAAATAAACACGTGGATCAAAATGGCATCTACTATAACCTTGTTCTATCATAAACCTATCAAACTTTTAAATTAACGCCTTTGAGCTTGCTTTATGCTATACAATCTCTTCTTCAACCTTGATACCAAATTTTCCTTCCCTTTGATTCCTCATACCCATGTGGATGTTGCATATTAATCTCATCATCCAATCCCCATGGAGAAAAAGTTTTTTACATTTAACTGCTCAAGATGAAAATATCCAAGGCCACAATACTTAAAATAGTCCAAATTGGTCATTTTAACAATAGGGAAAAGTATTTCATCAAAATCTATACCTTTCTTTCGTAGTAAACTCCCTTACAACAAGTCTAGCCTTGTACCATTTTTTTCTCCATCTTCTTCCTCCTTCAACCTGTTAACCCATTTATTTTGCAATGCTCTTTTCTCGCAACTTAACCAAATCCTAAGTCCTGCTATTTTACCAAGGACCCATTTCTTTCATGCCTTTCTCCCACCCTATGTTTAGTGGGGTTCACCTACATCTTCATTGCCTCTTTATAACATTTTGGTTTACCATAATCAGCCAACAATAAATAATACAATGAAGGAGAGTATCGCTCAACACATCTACTTAACCTCATTTATCTTCTAACAACACTTTCAGAAGTTTCTGTGTACCTTCTAATTGTTGTACATTTTGATTTTCTCGGGTAATTCCTTTGGAATTTCTTTTTCGATCTCAAATGGGCATTGTGTATTCCCGATTTTTCTTTTTCTTGTTTTTCCTTGCAATGATCTTTGTACATGGCTTTCTATTGAATATGACATATCTCTACTCCTAATGATTTTGTGATTTTCATAATCCCATAAGTGATAAACTAAAATCATTAACACTATATCCAATAAAGGTACACTTCTTTTGATTTTTGCCTCAAGATTTGTTCTATTTTCTTTTATCAATACTAAAAAATTCTTCACAACCGAAAGTATTCAAAAAGAGTAGTTTACCTTTTACCTCGCCCATTCTCTCTAGAATTCCACCATCCAAAGATATTGAAGGTCCTATGTTTATTAAGTAAATAGAAGTATCTAGAACATCTACCTTTAACTATAAGGGCAACCCAACATGCAATCTCATACCTGCTGCTCCATGATTGTCATGTTCATCCTTTCTCGAGACACCATTTTCTTGTGGTGTTCCCTGAACAATTTTTATCTCTATGAATCTCATGGTATGGACAATAATCATCAAACTCCTTGGTTAAAAATATTCAATTTCCATTGTCTGATTCCTAAGACACTTCAACCTTTTTTCATGTCTCATTCTCAACCAAATCTTTCCATTTCTAAAATGTATGAAAACCATCATATTTCGTTTAATGCAATAAACCCAAGTTTTTCTAGTTGCATCATCAATAAAGTAACATAATAACAAGATCCAACTCAAGAGAGATGATACCTAAGTTGATCCCCATACATCCTGTATGCACAAGATCTAACCTTTCAATTTTATTTTCTTCAATTTTGAGAAATCTAACTCTCTCTGCTTTTCATAAACACAATGCTCACAAAATCCAAATCAATTTGTTTAATATCTAGAAATATATTTATTTTGTGAAGTATTTGATCCCCTTCTCACCATATGTCCAAGCCTATGATGCCACGTTGTTGTATCCACTTCAGAGAATATAAGAGATAGAAGAGTCAGTAAGGATACCAATACATAAATACAATGTACCTACCTTTCTCTCCTTTTCTATCACCAATGATCCACTAGTGACCTTCCATGCCTTATCTATAAATATAGATATACGTCTTTCACTTTCCTTTCCAATCACTAAGGAAATCATATTTCTTTCCTTAGATCCGGGTATACGATACCACCTTCACAACCATTTGTTTCCATTCTTTGTTTTTATTTGTACCTCCTTACCCATTTCAACAATTTTGCATGGTGCATCATCACCCAAAATGAACCCGTCCAAAATCACCTTGAACACAATCTAGAAAAAATTATGGTGTGGTATGAAATGAAGCCCCCGAATCTAATACCCAAGACTTAGAAATATCTATAGAAAGAATCAAATCATCTCGTAACACATCAACTGCTACATTTGTTTTGATTTTCTCTTGTTTTCCATCTCTTTGTTTCTTTTGGAGCTCTACAGTCTTTTCTTCGATTTCTTTTCTTCCCACAATTCCAAAGACTCTATATTTCTCAGCCTAGATTTGATCCACCCTCTTCCTAGAATTCCCATGGTTCCCCGAGCCCTTTCCTCCATCCTTTTATCTTCCCCTATTCACCATGTTCAACACATTACCTCGGGATGTCTCACCCGCTCTCTTTCCATCGTGATTTCTCACCAAGGATAAATAATTCAACAACATCATCAAATTATAACGTATTTGAACCAGCAATGAGTTACTTACATCCATGACCAAGCTTATTCTAGATTTCTTGAAATGAGCACAAGATTAAAATATCTTTTACCTCATCATCAAAGTCCACTTTACGTAACTTAGCTAATTAGTAACCATACTAAATTCATCTAAATGATCCGCAACAGACCCACCTTTGGACATATTCATATTAAATAATATCTTCATTATAAATATTTTATTGGATGCCGAGGGTTTTTCATAAAGTTTATCCAATGCATCCATCATCTCTTTCATTGTCTTTTTCTTTTTGAAATATTGAAAGCCACCGACGCTCTGTGCTCATCTGTATCGTTCTAGTTCCTTTATGTCAATAACCTCCCATTCTTCGGCCTTCATGGTCACTGAATTCTTACTATTCCACCCAATGGTAGAATTAGACTAATTGATTTGGGGCCAATCTTCCATTTTCATCTTCCATAAATCGTAGTTTTGGCCATTAAATTTTTGGAACCTAAACTTTCCATCTCCCACCATTACTCCCACTCAAACCAAAAACCCTCTTTTCCCTTCGTGAGTTGTGTTCCACCTTATACTAGTTGTTATAAAAAAATGATCATGGAGAAATAAAATAAAATAAATGCGTAAATGTCACGTAAGGATACACAATACAATACGTACATAAATATACATGGTTCGAGTGTGGGATAATGGCCCACCAAAGAAATTGTCGTCCTTCCTTTTATTATCCAACAAAATGAAGGGATACAACTACAACACACCCACTATAACTTCTTTTTCTTTCTCTCGCAGCCTCTCTCGTATCACAACATTCATAATGATACACATCCACAATAAAATTCCTCATAAGAGAGGGTTTCCCTATAAGGAAACCCTAAAAATAACGCCTACCATCATATATGCAACCTTATAATGGACAATCTGCATTGACTACAAAAATACAATATTTTACAAGACAATTTCCCTATATTTCTCTTTTCAAGGCCACTAATCCCCGCTAGGGGCTATGTACTGTCACCGCTCTACATGACCCCATGACATTTTGTGGGGTGGAAATTCCCACACCCCCCACATTAGGAAATTGGGTCCAAGCATTCCTAAAACATATGAATCAAGAAGATAATCGTGCTCCACAACCAACACATCCCTATACTGGGAAATAGAGTGTTACTCTTTCCTAATCATATATTTAACTAATTAGCTTCAAATTTCTATTAATAAAAGAATTGGGGGGAGGGGTTACTTATCTGAAATGTCACACCATACCAACTATGATAAATGTTCAGGTTCCAACATCCTATGGGAAATATGGTACCTGATTAGACTATTGTTGGGGTACTAGTGCAACATTCAACTGGGGCCTATCAAAGGTCTTGATACTAATTTGAAAAGAGACATCGGTTGCTAGATTCAACAAGATCACTTGTAGCAAGCTATTTAAATAATTGCTTCTAAATAATTAGCAAGATACCTTATTGTCCCAAAATTTCAGGAGTGTTGGAATATATATGTCAACAATTAACAAGTAATGATAGTTGTATTTATCTATCAAAATCATGTGCAAGATACCTGGAAATAAAGCTAACAATGAGTGGATAAACTTCCAATGATTAGAGCAAGACTTAATGATGTTATAGGGTTGTTATATGATGTTATAATCAATTATTTTAGCAACCAAATTGTTGTAGAAAACACTGATAATAAACAATGAAATTTTAAATCCTATTACAAACAAGCAAGTAAACAACCCAAGAATTAGCCAATAACTGGTAGAATAATCACCAAGGCTTACAGGTAGATTTTAGTGGTAGAATAGTGAGTAAATGAAGAGATTTCTGATGTGTTTTCAAAACCTAATGGCTTCAGCATTAATTTATAACAGAAAGAATAATTAGTTGGCCAATCAAGATGCATCAAGGGCATATGAAAGCCTTTAAGCATGAGGAATGGCTTCCAACTTAGACAATTACAAAATATCAACTTTTTGTGTATACCAATGCAATGGTTTTATATCTCCACGTAAATACATTAGTGCCTCATCAATTGGGTCTGTGGTCTCTTTGTAAGAGCTTACATTTTTACTCTCTAGGTGTAACTCTTTACCCTTTTAATCCTTTTACTCCTAGGTTTAAGCCTTTTACTCCCTCCTAGCAAACTATAGAAATTAATGAAAAAATGATATATCTTGGCTGAGGGTGTATTCCCCTTATACTCCTCCAAGGGTTTGGAAAAGAATAACCATGAAACAAGAAATAACAACAATATGCGTAAAATTCCTTACCAATTCCAATAGATAGCTAGTAAACCCTTTCTACCAAGAATATTCCACCACAAAGCAAGAACAAAGATCCAAGAGATAATTCCTAGATTATTCCTCCAATAGACAAGGAGTATCATCCAAAAATAACAAAAGAGGAGAGATATGTGATTTTCCCAAGTAGGGTGAAAATTTCAACCAACAATTATGTAATTCTATAAAATATGTCCAAATGAAATGAGTAAGACCTTTATTTATATACAAAGTCTCAGAAAACCAATTTTTCAACTTAACTAGGGTAATACAAAAATCAAGGAGGTCGACCTCCTCTATTTTCCCATTTAGTACTTAAATTCAAATAATACATAAATTAAATCCCCTTTAGGGGTGACATAGGCCTCCAAAATGAGACGTTTTACCTCTTGATGAAGATCGTTGGGCCTCTAAAGGCCATATATTCATGTGCAAAGGTCTTCCCATTTATATATGTGAAGTCATCATCAAATCATCTAAACCACCAAACCTTAGCCTTCCAAGTATGACTGCATGCCCTAGGAACTATTTTTTTGAGCCTCCAAGGCCAAACATTGGGTAAAGGGAGGCTAGCTTTCTTCTCCAAGGTGTCTTCTCATGGATCCAAGGGCAACGCTCATCATTTATATTACTCCCATGTGTCCAAAGATAAGTGCATCATCCAACCTATGTGATTCATGCCCCAAATGAAGGTTCAAGTGACCTTGTGCCTTCATGATCAAGCCCTCACCTATCAAGGTCCAAAGATAAACAACTACACCCTCCAATGTTCCAAAAGTAACAATATCATGCTAATTAAACCATATCTAATAAAATAACCACCCAAACATGTGCATCAAATCCCCTTCTCAAACAAACAAATGCTCAAAGACCTTATACAATTTTCCAAATTTAGATATGTGAGGGGTGTCCTAATTCTCAGTAAACCAATTCCTCAAGTAGGGATGTTCCTAAGGAGAAACCTTTCTAAGTCATGTAGTGAATATGAGGGATGGGGTTAGACTTATAGGTATGGGGTTTCATGACATAAGGCTCGTATCATTCTCATTTATGGGCTACTTTTATTGAGGGCTGTTTCATGATTTTCCCTCTTTGTTTTTAATCCATATTTTCCAAGCCCTTTTATTAGCCACATTTTGCATGTGTCACCAAATTGAAGACAATAAGTGGCACTAAAAGGAAATGCATAGCCCACATACGCTCTAGCTTGGTTTGTATGCCTTTCCAAGTTGAAGACAATAAGGCAATTAAAAGAAATGCATAGCCCATAAAACCCCAAGTACCTTGGAAAGTATTATTGATTGATTAATTATTCATTTTATGGGTCCCTCACATTTTACAACTGCCTCCATTTCTCTCTCGAGATCCTGTGGTGAGCCTTTATTGTACTATTTTTTTCATGGAAACCTTCGAGCCCAATGGCCCCTTCTTCCCATGAAATGAGGTATTACGCCCTTCTTTGGGTCAATAACTCAATATATAGCATAGGGAAACAAAAGGAAGCAGCGATGGGAGGTGGAAAGTATGAGCGGGATGCGATGAAACTTCTAGGAGACCCCATAGTAACAACCCTTTCCATATAGAAATTATAACCTTGTACAACATCAATCAGAAATGTATATTCAGTAAAAGAATGTAAAAGATACAATGGCAACCTTTCAAACTGAAAACCAAGATATATTATATTCATACATTGTGCTATATATAATACAATATATATAGGGAGAGACAAATGATATCCAAAAACCTAACCCAATGACTGATTAGTTGAAAACCCTAATTCTTAACAACTGGAAATAGAAAACCATCGAATAAAACCATAAAAGGAAAACCACCTAAATAAAATGTGGTCCCGGAATATGTCACCCGGAATATGTTGTCCCTTTGTAATATGTCGCCTCTAAGGCTAAAATTTCTGCTACTGGAACTGTAGCTTTCTTCCTCCCCCCGAACCTTGTGCACCCAACGCAAACACTCAGACACTACTACTTGTAAAGAATATAACACATACCCAACATTCTCCCACTTATTGTTTTCTTTACACACAGGGGGTTACGGGGTTACAGGGTTACATAGTCAACAATCTTAGGGGCAAGAATGCCCATGGATCCTCTACAAGAGAAATTCTCTGCTCACAGACTTTGTTAATGAATCTGCAAAATTCTTCAGTGTCCACCTTCATCAAGATACTTTTATTTTCTTCAATCATGTCTCTCACAAAGTGATATTGAACATCAATGTGCTTTGTCTTTGAATACAAATGTGGTTCTTCGCTTTAAAATTGCACTCTACCTGCCACACTCTATCCCATGCCTTGTTGTACCAACCTAATACCGAACACAATATTTGTAACCATACTACTCTTTTTACTTCTGTAGAGTGGCTACTATGTATTTAGATTATGTAGTTGAAAGTGCCACTACAACCTCGCTTTTTGCTCATCCAACTTATTTTCCTCCAAAATAGGTTAAACACTTACCCGCTTGTAGATCTCCTACCATCCAAATTTCCAGCCTAGTCTGTGATCCACAAAGCCATGTATATCACCACTATGTCCAATCCCAGCCTTTCCTTTGTAGAAAAATCCATAGCTAGTAGTGCCACACAAATACCTCAAAACCCTTTTACTACTGCCTAATGTGCTTCCTTCCCTGTTTTTTGACATATACATTCTCAAAACTCTGACTGCATGTGTAATGTCCAAATTTAGTATTTACTCATTGTATACATCAAAATTCTAACTATTCCTACATATGGAACATGAGACATGTCCTCCTTTCTTCATGTGTCTTTAGACACTGATCTCAAGTAGATAACTTTACACTTTTAGGAATAGGAACCTTGACCTGCTTACTTCCATGCATATTAAAACCTCTACAATATTGTTCCTCCCGGTTATTTTCTCTCCGCATTTAACCAGAAGTTTCCTCCTTTTAGATCTCCCTAATTTCCATGCCCAAAATGAAATTTTGAAGCACCAAGATCCTTCATGTCAAATTTAGAAGACAACCGAGTTTTCAAATCCTAGATAATATCCCTTGTTTCCTAATGCAACATGTCATCCACATACAAGACCAAATAAATCAAATGATCACCACCAATTTAGAATACACACAAGGATCCTCTTTGCTTCTTATGAAGCCAAGCCTAAAAGATAAGTATCAAATTTGATACCACATCCTTGGGTGATTGTTTTAAACCATACAGGGACTTTTTCATCTTGCATACCACCTCCTTCTTTCCTTCCACAAGATAACCCTCTAGTTGCTTCATAAATATTTCTTCTTCCGCATCCCCATGTAGGAATGTTATTCACATCCATCTCGCTCTCTATTTCAAAATAAAATGCAAGAGTTAAATGTATAACGTAAAATCTTATAGAGGTTAACTTGGCAACAGAGAAAAAAATTCAATTCAAAAATCAATTCCCTCAACCCCAACCCTTTGCTACTACTAATCGAGTTTCTTTGTATTTCTCCACTTTTCCTTCTCAGATTCAACTTCTTATTAAACACCCATTTGTCGCCAATGGGATTTCTTCCAGCTTTATAACTCCACTAGATCCCAAGCCTCATTCTATCCAAAGATGCCATTTCTCTCTCCATATTCCTTTTTTCCAGAGATTTCCATCCTCCTAATCCACTGCCTCCCTAACAGACCTAGGATCATCATCAGTATTAGACAAGAAGAAAATTTTGAATGGAAATAATATGGAGTATAACTTTCTGGTAGCCTTCTTCTCGATCTGATCTCCTCTATACTAGAGTATGAGGATCTTCTTCTTCTGATTCATGTTCTTCTGTAGAGTCTGCTTCATCATCCTTTAAATCAAACTCTATCTTCTCTGGTTCTTCCTTACTTGGCAGGACTTCCTGTTTAACAACATCCTTCATTTCTCTAAATACCACATCTCGGCTATAGACTACCTTCTTAGTTTCTGGGTTCCAAATCTTATAACCTTTGAGACCATCTTTATATCCAATAAAGATACATTTTTCATCCTTCTTATCCAGCTTACTCCTATTTTCCTTTGGAACAGAACATATGCATCGTAGCCAAATACCTTAAGATGTGTGAGAGAAGGTTCCTTACCAGTCCATACCTCTTGTGGAGTCATGTCACTCAATGCTGATGAGGGTGATCTGTTGACCAGATAACATGTAGTACCCACTGCCTCTGCCCAGAATTCTTGCCCTATCCCGGCACCACTGAGCATGCACCTTTCTTTTTCCATCAACGTCCTGTTCATCCTTTCTGCAAATCCATTCTGTTGAGGTGTATATGGAGTAGTCTTCTGCCTTGCTATACCGCACTTCTTACAGAATTCTTCAAATTCATTCCCGCAGAACTCTCCACCATTATTTGTCCTCAACACCTTAATTCGTTTCTCTGTTTGATTCTCAACAAGAGCCTTAAACTCTTTAAATCTGTCAAAGAATTCAGATTTCTTCCTGAGGAAATATATCCAAGTTTTCCTCAAGAAGTCATCTATAAATGAGACACAGTACATAGATTTTCCCAATGATGGGACCAACACAGGTCCAAAAACATCACTGTGAACTAGATGTAAAATTCTTTCTGCCCTCATTGCACTGGAGGGGAATCTTACCCGATTATGCTTCCCATATAGACAATGTTCACAGAAATCAAAATCCAGAGAGAAGTTAGACAAACCTTCAACCATACCTTTACCGTGTAGTAGTCAAAGAGCCTTCTCTCCGATATGCCCCAATCTTTGATGCCACAACATAACCTTTTCTCCAGAAACTTTAGGAGTTCTTTCTTCTTCAACTTCAATATAAGGAACAATGGAGCTATTAAACCCATCACTAATAGTGCTTCCTAGCAGCTTATACAGAGTTCCAAACTGAACTCCCTTCATCAACACCATTGCTCCTCGAACCATCCTACAAGTTCCTTTTTCAAAAATTGTTTTTACCCCTGCATCTTCCATTTTGCTTACAGAAATCAAATTTCTGGCCATACCTAGGATGTGTAGAACACCGAGCAGTGTTCTAATCCTTCCATCTATGAGTCTCAACTTGACCCTTCCTCTTCCTTTGATTCTGGTTGTCAAATCATTACCTAAGAAAACATTACCTCCATCATACTTTTCATATTCGCAGAACCACTCCCTGTGGGGAGTCATATGAAATGATACACCAGAGTCAATCAACCATGCCTCATGATCCGCATGTGTGCTTGAAGAGGCCAAGTACACATCCCCTCCTTCTTCCTTGGAGGTCTTTTTTTCTGTAGAAGA
>SNQJ01S0145257.1:2994-24122 GCA_010110895.2 Picea sitchensis
TCAGCGTCAACAACCATGAATTTTCTTTTCTTTTCTTTGAAAATAATTTGCAGAGATGAAATATTATTTGCAAGCCAATATACACCCAGAGTGAAAAATTTCCAGTCACCAGATGATACTATGAATTATAGGGTTATAACAGGCGTAGGCGAGGGATACATTGGGGTTCATCAATGATTTCAAAATCCCATTATTTGATTGACGCACAGGGTAGCAACCTCTGTGGAGAAAAACATTAATTGTCATATTAAATGGCAGAATCCGATCTTATTTTGTGCTGAAAACGTCCCATCATTCCGTTAATTTGAACGGGTGGATCATGAGTCGTCACTGTTCTTTAGACAATTTTCATTGAGATATTTTGGCAAAAACTTTGATGTTGATCCATCTTGCTGTACAACTTTGATGTGGAAATGTTGAACTGGAAGTGTGACTAGGACACAGGGAAAGCTAAGGTTACTCAGAATGAAACTAGGTCGTACAAAATTCCTATGCATCAAAGACACGTGGTGTTTGAAATTGGCTTCTTCATTTAAGAGTTTATTTAAAATCGGGGCTTTTTGTTAGATAAGAATTTAAAAAAATAGGTCTTACCCTACCAACGCCAAAAAAGTATCAAGGATCGACGATCGACGATATGTTTAAACAAGCGTTCCCAGATTACCCCCTCGAAACTTCTCGATGTCGAACATGCATCGGTGATAAGTGAACGGAAATGTGTCGATGCAGAAATTTTCCATGATTTAAATATTTGAGATTTCACCGACCTCGAACAAATGCATCAGTAATCGGTTATCATAGGTTCCTCATGGCCCATGTCAATGTTTATCCCTCTCATATTTCGCCGACACCGATGGGATATCGACCATTTCCTGAGTCTTCTTTGCGAACAACCAGCGCAATCCTCCTTCGTTTTTTTCCCGATGCCATACATCGGTGATTGAATATTATTTTCACTACGTGGTCATTTTTTCTTCTTGGATTTTGCCAATGCCAAAAATAGGTGCGTGGGGCATAATTTTAGCAGTGAATTCTTATTTAAAATGCTAGGTTCTTTTTTAGAGAAAAAATGTTTCAATTTGACAAGTCTAAATAAATATGAACATGATCAATGATGAGACATGGAAACAAAACTTAATGATCCCTACACAATGGAATCAACTCAAAAAAAAGAAAAGAAAACAAGTGGTACCCAAAAAGAGAAAAATTTTCAAAAAACACTTTTAGGGTGTGTTGAGCGCTCAACAACTACTTGTTACATGATCTGTTTGATCATGAGATGGCCTCTGTGGATATGGTGATGATACTTGTAGACTGGTCTACAATGTACATGACCATGTGAGTCTTTCCCATTCCATGTGAGATGGATGGATGTGTTTGAGACCATTACATGAGGAACATCTTAGTTAATACCTCCCTAACTAAGAGGGAGTGTTGATGTTTTGGTAGTTGCAGGATGTATTAACATCCAAGTGTAACCTTTATAATTAGAATAGAATATTCCAAAATTAAGAGAACCATTAAATAGATGTGTGAAAACCCTAGAAGAGAAGTCGACCCAAGGAGAATAATAATAAATAAATAGAAAACCCTACAAAGAGAAGTCGACCCTACCAGAAAAATTCAAAGTAAATTATATTTACCAGAAAAGATAGGTCGGCCCTATGGGAAAATTTCACTGGCATAATAAGTGTAAATAAGGTTACGCCTTAGCTCATTTACACACTCACACACTCTCACTCAGCATAAGGAGGGTGCAATTTTGAGGGGCAACAACTACAGTTGCATAAAAATGAGGCACAAGTCTGGAGAGGGTGGTGCAATAGTTGTCATTGTGTAATATCAGTCTTTCTAGTATCTCTCTTGTGTGCTTCTCTTGGTAAATGTATGCTTCTATTAGTAGAGGTATGTTCTCTTGTTATTGTGTTGTTACTGCAACAATGGTGTTTCTAGTTAGGGTTTATCTATTGGTTCTAGTGTGGAATTGATAGAATCATTCTATCTAAGAAAAGGTTAGTGTGCTCGGGGGTGGCATATGTGAATGCCTATGGTTGGGTGACAATGATGTGACATTGTCTATGGTTAAATGAGAATACAAAATTTTTAACAATTCCGAGGATTTATATATCGAAGATAAGAAGTTCTATGGATGTCATATGTATTTTTTTTGTGCAATGTATATCGTTGTTGTGATGACATACTTCTAGTAATAAAGATGCAACAGTTATGACCCATTATGTAGAGATCATGTATGAGATGAATATGTGTGTGTATTGTTTTAATTCTTATTCCTAAATAATATTTCATATATGAGTTGCATGGATTCTAATCCTGATGACTCTTTGGGTGTTTAGACTTCATCCCTGTCACAAGACCTTATGGTCTCTATGATCCTCTTTACATCTCGAGTGGCAACTTCCTTGGCCTTGACCAATGATTGATATGCTAATGCTCTGGGGTTTTTGTTGGACAACTCTAGACGAACCCTGAGTATAACCTCCCCAACGTTAATAAGGACACATGAAAGAATGGATCAAAATGTACAACACATGGTTCTATTGTCAGGACCTAAAAGTCTTCTCGGGAATTATGAAGGCAAGAAATAAGGTGGAATCCATAGAAAGAGGAAACTCAAGATTTGGTTAAGGAAAAAGAAACAGAGCTTTCCCTGTGAGAGACTCGAGGATTGAAGGTGAATTCAAAGAAATGGAAAGATAAGTATCTTTACTCGAATATGCATGAGCTCTTCGTTGATAAATTTCCTTGTATGTTGCATGAATGGATAAAAAGGCAAGTTGCTACCAATTCTCAAGTGTGGCCATTGGAGTTGGTGGCTTGGGTTCAAGATACGCTTGAAGAATTGAAATTGTTAGATTAAAAATGGACTCGGGCATTGAATTTTGTTTTCTTGAGTAAAATAATGCTACATTGTTGAATTCACCGTGGAATACACTGATTCTTTCAGCAAGGAGGACATAAAGTTTTCAGAAGGACCAAGAAGGAAGATGTTGGAATAAATTCTTCTTTTGATAAACACATTGTTCGTGGAGAAGGGGATAATTGCATGGATGTCGATTGAATGGATAAGTAAAATCACCTAGAGTGAGGGGGGGGCTTGAAAACACGAGGGAAAATAAAAAAAGAGAGAATATGGATCCGTTGAGGAGGATACAAAAATTGTTGAGAAGAGGTGAGGTATGTAATGGACCCAGAAGAGCATAGGAGAAAAAGAGTTGAGAGGTATGCCAGAAGAGTTGAGATAAGGTGAAGAGTGGAAGAGAAGGGTGGAAAATAATTATCCAGGGGCACACGATGAGGGTTCAGGTCCAATATGAAGAGAAAATAAACCACGACAGGTGTTGGATTACTGAGAGGGGGGGTGAATCAGTAATAGAGAAATTTAATCATTTTTCACCATAAAATGCAAGTGTTATATCAATGTAGCATTATCATCCAATAATTGCAGAGTAAATAATCAATGAACAAATGAGAAATCATACACATACAAAATACACCAGTCTTTTTACATGGAAACCCAAAGCGGGAGAAAATCACAGAATGTTTTTTCTTATATGTCTTGAAGAATTACATTCATTGGAAGTACCAACTTCCTTTGTTTTCCAGCTAAAAATGGAAGGAGAGTCCAACCCCCTAGTTTCTCAAGCTACAACATGAGGGAATCTCTAACTCCCCAATTCTCTAGATACAACCAGAAGGATGCCACACCCCATATGTTCTCTGGCTACAACTAGAAGGTGGATACAACCACATGTCCTTGCCCCATCCAACTGCCTTGACGTATAAGTAGAATGATGGAACCACTGTCACACTATCACTATGAGATATACCATTGTAACAACCTGTACCAATCAACCTGTACCATAAACAAGTGCATCAACCTGTACCAAACAACTTGTAATAATCATGTACCATAAACAAGTGCATCAACCATGCACCAACCTATACCTCAACTTGTACCATCAATGAGTGCATCAACCATGCACAAAATATGTACCAATAATGCATCAAATACACATAAAATATGACTCATCAAGATGTACCAACATCATAAACTATACACCTCATGTATGTGCCAACTCATTAACTGCTTGTCTCAACCATGTACCCAACATGTACCTCAACCAAAAGCCCTCATCAATCTCATCATCCAAATCTGATTTGTAACTTTGTAATAGACCTGGTGTATATGATCACATACCTGCAAATCTTCCTTAACTTTAACAACAAGAGACTAGCATTTTCATCAAACTTTACTTTAGTCTCATATGACTAATTTTGGATTAGTAAAAAACCCTAACTTGAAATAATCATAACTATGTACCTGTAATGAATAAAAATATGAAAATGGTACACAATTTTCGTTAGTGTCTTTCATGAAATTCCTCCAGATTTCACTACTTGGAACCTCTCAGAAAAGGAGTTATAGAAAAAATGGCATACCTTGTTGAATTATGGCTTATTCTAGAGAGAGAACTTGTAGAGCATGCCCCACATAGAATATTTGTTGTATGGATCTACAAATTGTAAACAAAATACTAAAGACTGTACTCTAACCAATAAATTTTGTCTTACTAAATTTGGATCTGTTATGAATAATGTATGATGTTTTTACCCAAAACACGTGTTTTAGACTAGTTTCAGGACTAGCCACAAACCCTATTTTCCACGGCATGTAACTCCAAAAATACAATGAACCACAAGCTAAAATTCGTATCACAACTACTTGGATATGTTTCCTCAATGGCCTCCCAATTTCACGGTCTGAATCATTCTAGAAAAAATATTATTGCGAAAATAGTGAGATGACCTGTAAATAACATACCTTAGAAAGCATCATCAAAAGAATGTATCCTCCCTTGAATTTTGGCCTTCTTTACTTCACCTTCCCTCTGAAATTTGTCTTAGATATCCTTTGGTTACCTCAGTCACCTATAGATATTCAATATTCTCAAGTGTGATTAAAATGAGAGAGCCTTGCCTCTTATTTATACTTTCATGTAGCTTCCTCAATGGGTTACCTTTTAACCACCTTAACCCACTTTCTTTATTTTAGGGTTAATCTACTTATAACCACTTGTCCACTTAGTAATTTATCCATTAACTTTTTATTTAAGTAATTTATTTTGTATTCACTTTGACTTATAATACACTCATCACTTCACTTTATTATTTATCTTCTAAAATCTCTTAAACCACTTTGACTACTTTGACCTTTTGGGGCTTCTAGATGACTCATGAGGGTTCTCCAATTTCACATGGAAATAACTCTCAAACCATGAGGATTTATGTGACGTTCCACATACCACCGAAAATAGCATGAAATGTACTATCCATATGGAATAGTCTTACATACAAATATATCAAAACTCATACCATTATCCATCAAACAAACTTGGGTCCATTACCCAAACCTTTGTGCTACAGAAATTTGCTACCAGACTTTCTTCAAGCATTGACATCAATGACAACCAACCCAAATAATAAAAAATATCCCCCTTTGGCATTGATGGAAACACTCTGATGCAATAATGAAGTCATATCATTCATGCTCCCCCTGTGACCATCGCTCCCCCTGGAACCATGCCTATGTGGTCTTTCTCTAATCTTGCATCTGATAAATCTCTCCCCCTTTGTCATCAATGGAAAATGTATCTTTCCATCTGGGGCTCCTCCCCCTAACTGAAATGTCCATGGGGATACTCCCCCTGGCTGAACTCTTCCTGAAACTGATCTCCCAACCTGAATTGTCCTCTTTATGGTGCTTCCTCATGTAGATCTAAGACATATGAGATAAGAATTCAAAAGCATTCATTTTGGAGTAGAAATTACTCTGATTTTCTAGCGAAGATACTCAAAGGATTCCTGTGGAAGCAGTTTTGTAAAGATGTCTTCCACTTGGTCTTTTGTGCCAACATATTCAACTCTGATGTTCTTCTCTGCAACCTATTCCCATAGAAAGTGATACTTGATTGGAATGTGCTTCATCCTGGAGTGCATCACCGGGTTCTTTGAGATACTAATGGCACTTGTATTATCACAATTGATTGGAATGGGATCATAATACTCAACTTGTATATCTGTCAGATTTTGTTTCATCCATAGAACCTGTGTACAACATGTTGTTGTTGAAATATACTCTGCCTCAGTTGTAGATACGGATACTGATGATTGTTTCTTGCTTAACCATGATACTAAAAACTCACCCAAGTAGAACATTGCTCCATTGGTGCTTCATCGGTCATCAATGCAACCTGTCCAATCTACATCTGTGTAGGTAATAAGTGATATATCCTTTTCTTTTGGATACCATAATCCAAACGCTTTTGATCCTTTGGGATATCTAAAAATCCTCTTCACTGCTAATACATGTGATTCCTTTGGTGTTGCTTGAAATCGTGCCACCTGTTCAACTTCCTGCCATCTGGTCTGGATGTTGTCACATATAGTAAGCTACCAATCATTGACCTGTATTTCCTTTGGTCTGTAGACTTTGAATCATCATGTTTACTCAACTTGCAACTGGTTTGCATAGGAGTGGTAACTGGTTTGCAATCTTCCATTCCAAACTTCAGCATTTCTCTAATACACTTAGTTTGAGAAATAAAAATTCCTTAGTTTTTTTGATGTATCTAAAGACCCAGAAAGAAGGATAGTTCTCTGAGTAATGAAATTTCAAATTCATTTTGCATATCATTTGCAAATTTCTAGCTTAACCTATCATCATTGCTTCCAAAAATAATATCATCAACATAAGCTTCAATTAATAAAATACTATCTTGAGTTAACTTGATGTAGAGGTTGTTGTCTGCACTTACTTTTCTCAACCCTGCCTCCTGTAGATATTTATCCAGTCTAGAGTACCATGCTCTAGGAGCATGTTTTAGACCATACAAGGACTTCTTCAATTTACACACATAATCTACATTCTCTAACAACTAAAATCCTTCTGGTTGTTCAATGTAGACTTCTTCTTCAAGTTCCCCATTCAAAAAAGTTTATTTCACATCCATCTGATACACTTTAATATTCTTGGAGCATGCATAAGCTAGGAGAAATCAAATTGCTTCCATTCTGGCAACTGGAGAAAATGTCTCTTCAAATTTGATTCCTTCAACCCATGTGTATCCTTTACATACCAATCTAGCTTTGTTCCTTGTAACCTGTCCATATTCATTCAATTTATTTCTGAATACCCACTTTGTGCCAATCACATTCTTATTCTTTGGTCTTGGAACCAAGTCCCAAGTGTCATTCTTCTCTATTTGATCCAATTCTTCATCCATGGCTTTATTAAAAAATTCATCCTTGTTTGCCTCTTCAAAACTATTTGGTTCAATCGTAGATGAGAGTTCTTGGTGCGTTTGTTCTGTTGAATAGATTCTTCTTCTAGTCTCAACTCCTACATCTTTGTTTCCGATAATCTGATCTGAAGGATGATTATTTTGTATTCTTTTTCTAGGTGTCTTTGGAGGCACTTGATGAACTTTCTCTTCTACTTATGTTTGATCCTCTTCATCTTCCCTTTCTACATCTTCTTTATCTTCTGCTTCTTCTTTGTAAAGTTGTTCCATTGATTCATTTTCTTCTTCCTTTAATTCTCATCCACTTGTTTCATCAATTGTTACATTGATGCTTTCCACAACTTTGTTGAACCTCAGATTGTAAAACTTGTATGATTTCCTTGTACTTGAGTAACCAACAAGTACTCCTTTGTCCACATGAGAGTCAAACTTTGCCATTCTTCCATCTTCTCTTTTGATGTAGCATTTGCTTCCAAATACTCTGAAGTGCTTCACATGTGTTGGTCTTCCTTTCCATAGCTCATAGGGAGTTTTGTCAGTGTTGTTTCTGAGCATTACTCTGTTTTGAATGTGAATCATTGTATGCACTGCATGTGTCCAAAATATGTCTTTTGGAATCCATTAACATTGTTCAAGCCATTTCTTGTATTGTCATGTTCTTTCTTTCAACAACTCCATTATGTTAAGGTGTCCTAGCAACAAAGAATTGACTTTTTATTCCATGCTTGCTGCAGTAGTCCATAAATTCCTTTGTATTGAACTCTCCTCCATTATCAGATCTCAAACATTTGATTTTTGAATCCATTTCATTTTCAACCAATTCCTTGTAGACCTTGAAGTTTTCAAAAGATTATGACTTATTCCTGAGAAAGGAAACTGTAGTCATTCTTGTATAATCATCAAATAATAACATAAAGTATTTCTCACCTTTTAAACCCTTCATTGTAGTTGGTCCAACTAGATCAGTATGCACAATTTCCAGTGGTCTTGTCGTTGAATATTCTTTTGATTTAAACTTGGTCTTTGTTTTCTTTCCTTGTTGACATCGCTTGCATAAAGTGTTGGTTGGTTTCGTAATCTGGGGCATTTCTATAACTGCTTCATTTTTTATGACTTTAACAAGGTTATCAAAGTGTATGTGACCCATTCTTTTGTGCCATAGCCAACTTTCATCTTCCTTTCCTAGAAAACACTTTTCATTTCCAATTTCACTTAGTACATATATGTTGTTTGAAGTTCTTGCAGTTGTTGCAATCAATTTTCCTTAACCTTCTTTTCTTATATCACACTTTTGTGAATCGAAAGTAACTTTATGACCTTGGTCACACATTTGACTCACACTTAGAAGATTATGTTTCATATCTTCTACTAATAGAAAATGTGTTTCCTTGGTATTCTTGTTTGCAATTCCGATTGTTCCTTTTCCAATGATTTTAGCTGAATCATCATTTCCAAAGGAGACTTATCCATCTCTCTCCTTTCTTAATGTAAGAAACATGTATTTATCACTTGTCATGTGTTTTGAACAACCACTGTCAACATACCAACCATGTTTCTTTTGCTTAGCTTGTAGAGTGAGTGTGCATTCTTCATTGCTATATTGTATATGTTTTTTTATCCATGTTATCTTTTGAGGTTCCTTCCTGTGACTATTGTTGTTCTGTTGTGGTTCTCTAGAAGGAATTGTCATTCTGCAATCTTTGGCCATGTGTCCAAATTTGTTACACTTGTATAATTCCACTTCAGTGCTCAATGATTCAAACATGTTGTAACTTATTCTTTTTGTTTCACTAGGCCTTCTTGGATAACCCTTTTGTGTATGACTTTCAAGGTTGTTTATGTTCCTATTGTTAGCTCTGCAAATCATAGCTTTATGTCCAAAATTATTACATACATAACATAAACCAAAAAATATAGTTTGATACCTGGGAGTTGAAGATCTTCTTAAAGGAGTTGCTCTTATGAATCTTTCTTCTTTTCGAGGCCTATTGGCACAGGGGCAGACCCAGGATTCAATGCTACAACAGCGCACCAACAAATCCCTAACTACCGGCCCTTTCGGAAACACCTGCGAGGCAGATGAAGTCTCACCTGAGGTAGAGGCAGGGGTGGTTGCAGGACTCAAGTGTATGCAACCTTATCTGGGACACAAATATGTGATTGTAACACTTAATAAAGCACTTAGCACCGTTAGTTCCTCAATATGAAATCAATATCTACTTCACCGATAAAACAGAGCTTCACAGCATTCACACTTATCTAAATTATTTAGGCACTTAGCATAAGTAAACAGATCAGATCGAGCAGATCAAGCACTAAGCATAGCCATATGGATCAGATCTAACATTCTCACATATAAGAAGCACAAAGCATAAGCAGATCTATCTAAACACATCAAAGAACCTAGGAAATAACTTGTGAACACATCAAGACAAGGCACAAAGTAGCATTATATAGTGTTTACGTGGTTCACCCCCACTGTGGGGATACATCCACCAACTCTTCTTCTTTATTGTCTTCATTCAAACGGTTACAAGCACATAGCCTCAAAACCCTTATTCTGCACAGGACAGAAGATCTGTGCAGCTCGCTAGATCCTTCTTCCTTGCATTACAACAATAAGCCTTCCACAATCTACTACAAGGACTCACAATTATCTCTGCAAGTCTCTTACAATCATGCACAAAGAACTTACAGACTCTACATGCACTTAGAATACATTCACATCACATAGATCTATCACTTATCCACTCTCCTAACATCACATAGATGCATATTATCTCCTTACATTGCCTAGACGTCTATTTATATATTACAAAACTAGGCCTAAACATGGGTAAACCCATGGGATGACATCCCAATCCCATTACATTATCCCAAAAGGGACCCAAAAAGGGGCCGAGATCCCGTGATCTCCGCTTCGTCTTCCGCTCCTCCTTCAACAGGCTGTTGAAGTCCCAAAATAGGTCAACATGACCAAGAATCTTCCAAAACATGGTCAAGGGCCAACAAGCCCCCAACACTCACCTGTGACTTGTCCCAAGTCACTCTGGTTTGATTAGTTCTGCTTCAAACTCCTCGAGTTTGGCTCGAGCTGCTTAGACTTGCTGCTTTTCTATGGCCTCTTACTCGACAAACTCTAGGATCACTGCATCATTCACTAGCCCTTTTAGGCATTATTCTGTTGTAGTGACAACAAGTTCTATCTCTTCTCCTCGACTTTGAACTTCTGTGAACAATTGCATGCCTTATCTTGCATAGGTTGGATCTGTTGAGTTGCTTCCATCACTTTGGTATGGATCATATGGATCTACTGCTGGGAAGTGTGTTGCTCTTGAGATATCTTCATTATGTCTACAACTGACAGGGCCTTTAGCTGTGCCTATAGTGTGTCGGTGTGTTGCTTCACTTCCTGGAGCTGCGACTCCAGTGCCTGGAATTCCAAATTCTCAGTAAGTTTCTCATATGTGTGGGTGTTGCGGTCACTCAGCTTCTTGCATTCCAGGGCAAGAGATTTTAGTCGGTCAACTGCACTGTGGGAAATTGCTTCCCTTAGGTCTCTTACATCTTGCGGGGTCTTGGGCACTACGCGTAGCTCTAAATCTGCCATGTGTTGTTGTAGTTGTTGAATTACTTCTTCAAGTTGGGCCACCTGCTATGGGACTCTTTCTTTAGTCGTTACTTTTACAAATTTCACAGAGAAAAGTGCTATGTTGACCCTTTCCTTTACTTCGAGTTTCTCTGTGAGCAAATGTTCCTTTTCTTTCTGCAGCTAGACTTTTTCTTCATCCCATTTTGCTTGTAGAGAAAGATTTTCCCATTCTGTAGTACTTTGTTTCTCTAAAAGGTCTCCCTGTACTTGTGCTAAAGCCTGGGTGGCTTGCATTGTTTCCTCCTGTGCTCCTCGAAGGTGAGATTCAATTGTATCAGCAATTCGGTGGAGTTGAGCTGACTCATCTCCTAGTTCTGGTGTTTTCAGAGGTAGAGGCGCAGTGGTAACTGAGCGGATGGATTATAGTGCTTGCTGCACCCCTTGAAGTTCAACCTTAATGAGATTATATATCTCCTCATGCTTAGCTTCTTGCTTCTCTGCTATCTCCAACAAAGCATCGTTCATGGCTACTACAATGAAATCAAAGTCATCTGAGGTGAGGGTAGTCTGTATTTTGGTCATAGAGGATTTCAATTCCTTCCAAGAGGAAGGCTTCAGGGGGGAAACCTTCCTTTTCTTCGAGGGATCCTCCTCGTCTCTAAGCAGTGTAACCTCACCTTTATTTTGTTCAACTTCTGCACCACCTATATCTCTGCCATCACCTCCTTTCTTAGGTGAGAGCAAAGTAGTCTTCGCCGAAGTACTACTTATGTCTTGGGATTCTTCATTTGTCTTTGTCTTGCTGGGTCCAGGTGTGTCATGCACTACTTCTAGACTGTCAATATCAGATATCTCCGCAGGGTCCGCTATAATGAGGAGGTATGTTGACCAGTCTTTGGTGATTTCCTCCAAGTCCTCTTCTGTCAGCTTGTAGTAAGATTGAATTTGATCCTTGTGCTCGTCAACGTGTGCCGTAATATAAATGAAGTGGCAATACGCGCTGAATTTCATTAAAGGCCGAAACCTGTGGAGAGTATTTGGTGTGATGCGAGGCTCAGACTAGATGTTTGTCTTTAGCTGGTTATAATATGTGTGGAATATGGAATTTGACTTCCATTGCTTGTTCATGTCACTGGAATACCACAGTGTGCTGAACTTCGCAACCAAAGGTTCAAAGGGATCGATGTTCGGGAAGGTCACACCTTCCGACATCTCCCATGCGATGAAAGTGATCAGGATTAGAATCCAGCTGAAGTGGAATTCATATCCTTGATCTTGCACTTCCCTGTAGTCCAGTTCCAACTGGTTCACGAGGTACTTCACCCAATTCATTTGTAGGCCCTCCGCTCACTTTCCTATGAAGTCGACTACAAAACCAATCACTTTGGTGGGTCAGTTCTTACAGACTAACTTTCCTGCGATCAATTGACAGGTAAGGTACACTGCGTCGCTCTGGATAGAAGCTACCTTGTAGCCTCACGTTCCCTTCTAGACATCTCTGTAAGTGTCCTTGATCCTTTGGGAGAGAGCGCGGTCCATGGATTTTCCAGGATAGAAATCATGTGGGTCGGGTCCTTGCATGCTAAGCCTGATGATCTGATGTATAAGTGTTAGATCCACTGTTATACGGTGGTTTAACCACAAGTATCTGCCATGGTAACAGGACATCAACAATTTGATGCATGCATTCACTTCTTGGTGCCTTCCGAAGTGAGGAAAATTCATGACATTGAGTAGTGTGGACTATGCGAGGTTCATAGTCCATGACTGGGGAACTATCTTTGAATTCTTTCCCTTTGTTCTGGTCAGGTACTTATGTGGGGTGAGCATGTTGTAGACCTTCCTATCACTGAGGTTGAAGTCACTAAACTTCAACGCTGCAATCTTTTCTTGGTCAGTGCGAACTACGCGTATCCATTTCGAGAGGTACGCAGTGACCAAAGCATAATCAAATTCTCTAGGCACACTGTCTCAATTGATTGCGCCGCTCATAGGTGGTAGATAGGCAAGTAAAATGCTCAGAATCAACTTGCATTCACGAGAACGTCTCTGTGTTTGGTTCGCTTTTCATCAGCTGGCCGATATGGTCCAGCTTCGAGCACAGGATGAATACTCTTGCACTGCTCTTGTGGATGAATCCTAGATACCTTTAGACATCAACATGACTCTCTCAGTCATCAAGTTGATAAAAAATTCTTCAACAACTTTCTCTGCAGCACTCAATTCTTCCGACATACACTCGGGGTGAGCAATCGCGGGTTCGATGAACAACTTAGACATAGTACTAAGATAGTTAGCAAAAGTGCGATTATCACTGTATAAACTTGGCTTAGTCTGCGGGCTCGAATTCTCAATTGGAAAAAGTGTTCTATGTGCGTGGCGTGGAGGGATAAGTAGGAAACTTGGCAATGGCTCGCTTGCAATGGGTACGAGCCTCCATTAACTCTTTTTCATTCCGTTATGGCGACGGT
Organism: Picea sitchensis; assembly: GCA_010110895.2. Classification (NCBI taxonomy): domain Eukaryota; kingdom Viridiplantae; phylum Streptophyta; class Pinopsida; order Pinales; family Pinaceae; genus Picea; species Picea sitchensis. Next base: position 16,380 of record SNQJ01S0145257.1, read on the forward strand.
ATGATGATGAACCATAAATACCTTTCTGCATGTTTTGAGCGTCGATCGAATGGCTATAATGTCCCCAATGGCTATATTGCTTCGTCGTGGCGAAGTGTCATGTGTCGCTATTCTGATATCCCGGCGAAGCTCCTATTTTGCAATTTTTCCGTCTGCGAATTTTTCTCTGAAACCTTATGAAAATTTTCGATCTTATCTCTCTTCTTACTTAACTTTCTATCTTTTTTTCCAGTGGGCTTTGTCTCGGTATTCCTTTTTCCATTCTGATTCTTATCTTCTTTGGTCATAGTCAATTCGCACTGTTGAGATTCTTCCCTAGGATTCCTGGATAATACTTCATCTTTATTTGGGATAGGTACTTTAGTCTTTTGTTGGTCTTCTAGGGTTCTTGTAACTTGGACATCAGGGTCTCTGGTGTTAAATAGCTTTGATATGTTCTCCTGTTCTGAAATCAAATGTGTGATCCTTCTAGTCATGAAATATTTTAACTCTTGTTTCTTATGTTCCAAAACTTCTTCTTCTTCTTTTCGTCTGGCTTGATCTCTATCAATCCAAGGTTTTTCGAGTAACATGGTAAATGGGGCGTTGTCTTCAATAAAGTTAATAATCTCAAAATCTTCTTCTGTCGAAGTTCCATTAGTGTGCATAGGTATGCGAGCAAGCTTTCCACATAGGTTTATTAGCTTTCCTTTGAATAGTCCTATTCCTCCTAATGAAGGGATCATAGAAAGATTCCCTATGGCTTCCCAAGTTCTTTCTGTCATGATATTCACCTCTATTTTTTCATCCAGAACATAGTCAATGTCGAAGTCTCCTATTCTTACTTCAATGCATTCTTTTTCCTTGAAGATCTCTGATAGTCTGACATGTCCATGGTCATTCAAGGTTTCGTTTATTTGCAACAATACTTTCTTTGGTTCTTCCTGGGATTCTGCCATTTTTGGATCTGCCTTAGGGTTTTCTTTATTCAGATTCATTTCTTCCATCTTAGCAATCATTCTAGGGAAATCCAATACTTCATGGTACATAGATTTACAACAAATACAACCAGGTCTTTTCCCAGGGAATTCCTTAGCAAGGTGTCCTGGTCTTCTGCAACTATAACAGAGGGTTAATCCTCTCTTTCTTGTAAATGATCCCCAGCCTTTCTGGTACTATGCACTAGGATCATGGTAGCTAACCTGCAAAAATTTCTTTCTAGGGTCATGCATCCATTTGTTAGTCCAAACATTCCTTCTATGCATAGGTATAACATATCTTTCACTATTCATATCAGATCTACTCATATCAAACCTTCTTTCATCTATTAGTGCCCTAGTTTTCAAGCTAGGACATAACCTATCAAACATACCTAGATCCATACTTTAGAAACAAAAAATTCCACTTATCTTACTTCTACGGAGCACAAATCTTCCAGATCTAAAATTTTTAACTATTCTTACCTTTTATCAGAGCAAAGAGCTTGTAGATCTTGCCTATTTAAATCATAAATTCTCACTTTTTCCATTCTTAGAGAACAAAGCTTTCAGATCTTGCTTCTTTTCTTTCAAATCCGACCTCCTTGCTTCATATTGGGCTTCTTTATTTAGCACAAAGATTTATAAATCAAGTAGGACACTGCGCACTAGGGCACAGATATACGCACAGAGCTTTCACAATCTTAGGTTGAATCTTTGCACAAAGCTTCTTCTTTCTTATTTCCCAACAATCACAGTTTCAAGTCATGGCAACGGAAGCATTTGTTGGCACAGGGGCAAACCCAGGGTTCAATGTTATAACAACGCAACAAAAAATCCCTAACTATTGGCCCTTTTGGCAACACCTGTGAGGCATATGAAGTCTCACCCGAGGTAGAGGAAGGGGTGGTTGTAGGACTCAAGTGTTTGCAACCTTAGCTGGGACACATATATGTGATTGTAACACTTAATAAATAACTTAGCACCGTTAGTTCCTTAATATAAAATCAATATCTACTTCACCGATAAAATAGAGCTTTGCAACATTCACACGTATCTAAATTATTTAGGCACTTAGCATAGGTAAACAGATCAGATCGAGCAGATCAAGCACTAAGCATAGCCATATAGATCAGATTTAACATTATCACATATAAGAATAAAAAAGCATAAGAAGATCTATCTAAATACATCATCAATACAAGGCACAAAGCATCAACTCTTCTTCTTTATTATCTTCAGTCAAACGGTTACAGGCACAGAGCCTCAAAACCCTTATTCTGCACAGGACAGAAGATCTGCGTAGCTCGCTAGATCCTTCTTCCTTGGGTTACAACACTAAGCCTTTCACAATATGCTACAAGGACTCACACTTAGCTCTGCAAGTCTCTTACAGTCATGCACAAAGCACTTACAAACTCTACTTGCACTTAGCATACATTCACATCACATAGATATAGCACTTATCCATTCTCCTAACATCACATAGATGCATCTTATCTCCTTACATTGCCTAGACATGTATTTATATATTACAAAACTAGGCCTAAACATGGGTAAACCCATGGGCCGACATCCCAATCCCATTACATATTCCCAAAAAGGACCCAAAAAGGGGCCGAGATCCCGTGATCTCTGCTTCGTCTTCCGCTCCTCCTTCGACAGGCTGTCGAAGTCCCAAAATAGGTCAACATGACCAAGAATATCCCAAAACTTGGTCAAGGGCCAAGAAGGCTCGTCTGTCGATTGTTGATTCTGAAATCTGAATGTTCTCGGTGGAGGAGTGTTCTTGTAATCTTCGTTGTAGACCTTCCTATCACCTTTGATTGTTTCTACATAGAGTTTTGGATATGTTTCTTGTTTTTTTATTTTGGAGCTTGATCCCTTTTTTGTCTGATTGTATCCAAGTCCAGACTTGTCATGATGAGTTTTTTGACTGCTAATAATGTCATCCAAAAATTTTGAGTGGTTCTGCATATTTTTCTTTTGAAGATCCTTTCTTAATGTGGCAATCTTTGCTTCTAATTTTTCATTGATCCTGTCTCTTTCTTCTAGCTGTTCTTTAAGTGCTTCTTCAATTCTTTTATCTTCTTCTATTTAAACCTTCAAATTTGTGATCATTTGTTCTAGTTCCTGATTTTCTTCTTTCTTGTCCAGTTCCGCTTGTAGCTTCTTGTTTTTCCTCTTTTATCTTCTTATAACTTCTATGGAACACAACAATTCTTCTCGGTAGTCAACTTCTGCCTCTTCATATTCTTCTTCGGCCTCTTCATATTCTTCTTGGTGTCTTCTTTTTCAAAGTATTCTACTACCATTAATAGAACTCTTTTTGTCTCACTATCACTGACTTCATCTTCATCTGATGATGAGATTTCTTCTTTGGTGCACAAGATTTTCTTGAAAACTTTCTTTGTGGTTCCTTTGCCTTTATATGTTTGTTTTCTATTTGAGTAATATTCATCATTCCTCTTATTTTTCTTATGAGGATATTTGTCAGAAAAATGACCAATACCATCACAATTAAAACAAATCAAAGGAAAATTAACTGTATATCTGTCGTTGGTTCCCTTGTTCAATCTTCTGACAAAGTTGGCCACTTCTTAATCATCTTCCGATATGTCAATGTTGCTGCTATGTTCTTTTTCCTTTTTCTTTGACCTTTTGGATGCTTTGAAAACTTCTTCTTTTATATTTGGATTTTCATGTTTAGTTCTCATTTCATATGCTATGAAGATTCCATGTAGTTTGTCCATGCTTCTTGAGTCTAGATCTTCTCTTTCTTCTAATTCTAATATCTTAGGGTCAAATCTCATAGGAAGAGATCTTAGTAACTTTTGAACAATTACATATTCTTTGATTTATTCTCCCAATCCTATGATTGCATTTACTGTTTCATCGACTTGTAAGAAATAAGCTAAAATATTTTCATCTTCCTTCATCTTTAGTTGTTTGAACTGACCTCTGTAAGTTTGAAGCTTTGATGCTTTGAATTTTGAATCTCCTTCATAATGATTTTGAAGTTTGTCCCAAATCTCTTTAGCAGATTTAAAATGTATAACTTCGGTGAATACCGATTCACAAAGACCATTCATAAGTGCATTTGTGGCTTTGGAATTATTTTGACCGAGTTTTATTGCTCTTTCATTTTTCGATGGAACTATTGGTTCTTTGTATCCATCTACAACTGATTTCCAAATTTCAAATCCCTGTGCCTGTATATATGTTTTCATCGTTCTACTCCAAAATGAATACTTATATCCATCAAACTATGGTATTCCATTTTTATACATGTTGTTTATCTCCATGATCTACCTTTCAGTGGTTAAACTGATCTGAAGGAACCTGCTCTGAAACCAATTTTTGGATTACTGAGAGGGGGGATGAATCAGTAATAGAGCAATTAATCATTTTTCACCATAAAATGCAAGTGTTATATCAATCTAGAAATATCATCCAATAATTGCAAAGTAAATAAACAATGAACAAATGAGAAATCATATACATACACAATATACCAGTGTTTTTACATGGAAACCAAAGTGGGAGAAAATCACATAATGTTTTTTCTTATATGTCTTGAAGAATTACATTCATTGGAAGCACTGAATTCCTTTGTTTTCCAGCTGCAACTGGAAGGAGGCTCCAACCCCCTAGTTTCCCAAGCTACAACCTGAGGGAAGCTCCAAATCCCCAATTCTTTGGCTACAACTAGAAGGAGGCCACAACCCCCTATGTTCTCCGGATACAACCAGAAGGTGGCTACAACCACTTGTCCTTGCCTCGTCCAACCACCCTGGCATAGAAGTAGAATGATGGAACCACTGTCACACTATCACTGTGAGATATACCATTGTAACAACCTATACCAATCAAACTGTAATCAACATGTACCATAAACAAGTGCATCAACCATGCTTCAACTTGTACCAAGAAACCTGTAATCAGCCTGTACCATAAACAAATGCATCAACCATGCACCAAAACCTATACTGATGTGGGTGGGAAATCCCCCTACGGACTAGCACTAAGGGTTTAGCAATGCATGCATAAATAACCTTCGAAAGTCTCCTACTTTTTACTATTATCCCGACATAGACCCCACATTCATGTATAAAACACAAGGATAAAAGGATCTAATAACTCTACCTTGAACCCCGCATTTGGTGTCGATCCTTTTGTGTTCGATTTCTCCTTGACTACAAGTCTCCTCCCAAAGCCAACCTGCATTCACAAATAGACAAACAAAAAACTACAAACATGCATCTCATATATGAATTAGTGGGTTAGAGGCTCTAATAAAACATAAATCAAAATTGAATATTTAACACCTCATATGGTGGAACGGGAAAAGTAATTCTTTCTATTAACCTCACAAAAGTCACTTACAATGGTGAGATCATCTACTACTCCTCGAATCTGATCCTGGGCTCCTCTTCAACTATGCACCAACCACTTCCACATATGCTTCTCCTCTTTAGTTCTCAAAAAATAGTTGCAAAAGATTGGGGCAAGGGGAATACAAAAAAGGGTAGAGTTTCTTTGCTCTTGTTTTTCCTTCTCAAATGGGACCCCTACCCCTTCTATTATAGGCTAAAAAGGGCTATGTATTTGGTTGAATGACCGACTGTAGGCGGTCAAACGATTTTAGGAAACCTACCCATAAATTTGTATTCCATCTACAACTTTCTATTTTTTGTTCTTTTGTAAGTATATGCGGGTTGTAATGGGTTAGCTAGCATATACACATGGGAAACAATGGTGCAGGGCACATATGTCTCCAAAAGGATGGTTTTTGGAAGAGTTGTTCAATGGTGGCTTGGAAAAAATGGTAAGTGAGATGACTTGATGCTAGGTATGCATGTCTGGTGAAAATTAGGGTTATAAAAGATGCCCCCTAATGTGTCAGATCAGAAGAGCATCTGATGGCCAAAATACATTACCAACATTCACCAATGTAGGAAGTGAGTGAGCCCAGGAACTAGAGTTTGGGAGGTACCATCTGCAAAATAACAATTGTCTCACCAAGGCGGGCATACCCATGATTGAGATGAAATAAAATCATGGTTGCCAATCATATACAATGTAGATCCATGTCATATAACTATATTAAGTGTAGCCACAAACAATACACAATGGATCTACATCTTGAAGTAAAAAAAGATATACATGTATAGTATCGATATTCAAGAAACTAATGATGCCTAATGGCTAGCAATGAGGCCTTCAAAGCTCGAGAAACAACTTCAAAAATCTTCATAACTCGGGTAGGAGTGTATGACTTCACTACCCAGAGGTCTTTGACATCTCGTCGGGAATAGACTAGAGGATCTTGATGATTAGGTTGAGTGCTTCATTGATTTTGAACAAAGAATTGATTGGGATTTCAGGATGGTCAGGCATGAGGTCAAGAGACAAACTGCAGAGGGGCTGAGACAAGATTGGTAAAAAAATCCCTTGGACAACAGCACGACAAATGATGAGACTCAAGCATCATGATATTGACACAGGTTCACAATGCAGGAGGCAACACAAACTCTCCATATGTTTGTAAGAATAACTAAACGGAGGAGGACACAACTCTATGTAGTGAGAATAGATTCCTAAGGTCATAACAAATCCCAGAGCTTGAAGAACAAACAGAAGGATGTGCTTTATCCAAGGGTGACTCATTGTGCTATCAAAAAAGAAAATACTTTTTGCTTCCTCTTTTTGGGGTATATTTGATATTTTTGTCTTTTTAAATAATTTTGGAAAGCTTGAAAAAGAATAAAAGAATGCTACGTTACAAAGGAGGAACGAGTGTCGCAAACATACTAGTTCCAGGCATAAGGAACATACTGGTGCTCAGATAAAGGAGACATATGCAGGAAAAAGGACACTCGAGAAAATTCCTCCATGGGTCAAGGTGTCAAGACGCAGAGGAAAAGTGCTACGAGGCTTGCGTATAAGGCATGCTTCAGGTGGTTCTGTTGAGAGCAACATGGATCTGACATTAGGCCAAAGACGTAGGAATGAAAATGCGATTTAATAAGACACAATGATAATGTCCTTCGATGTGATTTTAACAAGCCCAGAGAAGTTAAGCTCAACGGTTTTTCATTTTTAGAGAGTCTGAAAAAGCGTAAAAGGAGACTCCACTAGGGTACCTTTTTCAAAGGTAGTCTTAGTTGGTTCGAAAAGGGGTAAACTAGCACCGAAAATATGTCTTATTCAAAATCATTTTAATGAGTGTGAAAAAGACAAGATCACTCGACAATCTTTTCATTTTTAAGGAGTCCGAAAAGAGCTTAACTATGGACTCCACAGGGGATGTTCTTCTGGACCATTTTAACGATTGTGAAGGAACAAGGTCACTCAAACATCTTTTCACTTTGAGTCTAAAAAGAGCTTAACTATGGACTTCGTGGGGGTTAATTTTTTGTAAATTTAGTTCCTCAGGTTCGAAAAAGGGTTAAGATTATACCTGAGAATACTCTTCTAAAGAACCGAGGTTCCTAGAGTATACCTTTGTTCGTACAGTTGACCATCCAGACCGAAAAAGGGGTAAACTACTGCCGGACAAACGTGCCTTCTGTTGGAGTTACTTCACACACACCTAGGATTTCTTTTTCCTAAGTTTTTTATTTGTTTATTAGTCATTATCCAGTCTCCTATATTTTATGAGAGAATATTCCACCTGGAGAATATTCTCTTCCAGTTCACACTTTAGTTTAACTAGTTGAGTTGAGTTTAGATGTTGCATTGGGATCATCACCATGCAACATTGGGATCATCACCATGCTAATTC